>JACVVK020000030.1:2047500-2200000 GCA_018292915.2 Batillaria attramentaria | reverse complement strand
AGAAAGAGAATTACTGACTCTTCAGGGAATTAATGAACTTGAATAATAATGAATGGCTCATGTATAGCACAGTCTCCCAAGGCTACTAAGCTCAATGCGTAGTCCAAGAATAATTATAACTAACCAGACGCTAAAACACGTCAACAAAAACAGAACTGTACAGTGACCAAAAGAAGAAAGTCCTCAAGCATTACTGAAGGCCCGGCCAGACCGAGGTAGTGGGTTTTCAGCAGGGATTTAAAGTCTCTATGTTTGAATGAGTTATGAGATGAAAAACTGCCATTTACAAAGTTCTGAGATAAGTTGCCAGACACACAGATGTTCCTTTTGGCCATTGCGACTACATGTATTTTCCTGACTCCGCGGTTTCTAATAGAGGAAAAATATGACTTTCTTTGGCCTGACGCTTCTATACCTGCACTAAACGCCGATCGACTAAGTTGCTAAAAATAGCTACCAATCAGTGTCTAACTGGTCTACAGTCTGCAACCAAATAACGTCGTCTGTTTAGTATGCGGTACGCTTCTACGTTCATAATTATACGCCAACAAGAGCAACACAATGGTTTGAAATGCTATACTGTGTCCCATGTGACTACTTCTGATGCACGGATTAAAGATCTAAGCACCCAACAAAAAGCTTTCCGAAGCGTGAAAAAATTTTACAGAGTCGACCGTGCAAGCACAGTCAACTCTGTCACAGCTGCAGAGTTCACAAAGAGCCCGACAGGAAGTGGGGGGGGGGGTAGTTTTTCGGTACAGTTTTGTCGCTGTATCTGGACACTGTGTGGGTGGGTGGGTGTTTTGGAGTTTCACGTCCTTTTCCACCACATACGGTTGATATCAAAGACGGGGCAACGATGAAAAAGCCAGCACAATATTTGGCCCCAGCCGGGGTTCGAACTCACGACCCGAGCATTGGAAGTCCAACGCTCTACCATTCGGCCACCCCGGCTCCCCTCTGGACACTGTGTGAACTCTGCAACTGTGACAGAGTTGACTGTGCTTGCACGGTCGACTCTGTAAAAAAATTTCACACTCCGGAAAGCATTTTGTTGGGAGCTTAGATCTTTAACCTCATTCAACGGAAAGTTTTCCACAGCGTTGTACGTTGTATGACTGACAAAAGTATTGAGACTCAAAGGAACGTGGCTGATTTGGCGTAGCGGATGTGGTACGGGAGATACCAACACTAGTCATTTACTCTTGTCCGCAACAAGACGGGCTTAGTACGCGGCGCCTTCACACTGTGGTGGTTCCTCTCTCAGGTACTCGTCAAAAGACAAACGAGAAGTCGCAGGTGTAGTGAAAACGAACACCTATTCTTTTCACATTCTCCCCGCAGTTCTCTTCCTAGGAAAGAAATATAAGCCTGCTTCCTCCCACTCTCAACTTCTGTGTTTGTCTTAGAGTGTCAAGTTTGGAACGGAAAGACGAAAAAAGCAAAAAAGAAGACGAGAAGGGAGAAGAAAAAGATAAATATCTGAGCGTAAAGTTAGTTAGCAAATCACTTATCTGTGCCACGACAGGCTAAAGATACGGACTCCAGTTTTTTTTGTAAAGACAGGAATGCACGTTAGCGCTTTTCCTTTCAGCCCGCGTAGTTGCAAAGTGCTCAACTATCCACAGAATGCACCTGCCGACGTAATTTTGTCCTTGTTGGTACGGCGCGCACGTGCATAAAATTGCACGTTCAGGCTTGCTCCCCTGCCGCGAGAGCAAAGCATTGGAACTAAAAACGAGCGTTTGATTAGAAGAGACTTGTTCCTATCTACCCCCGTCTGTTGTGGGATTTACTTGTCAGGTTGATGTTGCGCTTCGCGTCACTGATTGTGTACGTAGAGCGGGTTGCGGAACTGTTAGAGCAGGTCTTCACAAGATAAGCTAACGAACTGAACACTGAGTGTTTTTCTCCTTATTACCTTACACACTACTGAAATAAGTTCCCGTGCTGCTCTGTTCTGATTACAATTACCAAATGAAACAATATTCCAGTTTAGATAATTTCAGTGATCAAGTGACTCTGACTGAGAAATGATTAATAATCATGAGAAACAAATATGATAATTTTGTCAGTATTTGTATCATCAAGTGAGGACTGAGTAATTCCATCGAGATCAATGTTGTCAAATGGGAAATGAGTTCACAATTGATGAAAAACTGACGGATATTTCAGAGCCGGGCTAGAATTTCGCACTCACTTGTAGCCAACCTGACCGGTCAGGGCACCTGCTTGCATCACTTTTGTTTCCTGGCATGAATGGCGTGGTCTTTGCGGGAAACAGCCGGCCTCAGGCTCTCGAGACGTGGGCAGGTGTGGGTTGCTGGCGATTAGGCGTAAGACTGTGACCACTGATTAACACCTTCACGCCATACAGAGGGCCAAGGCAGGATTTGTGTGGGCCGGGAGGCAGCAGGGACAGGGGGGAAAAAGGGGCTGAAGGGGCACAGCTGCCTGCATTTTCCAGCCGACTTACATCAAAACCACCACCTTGTACAGAAAGCTGCTGGTGCGCTGATAATATGAATGTGACTAATACTAATTTAAGGGACTGAACTATACACAACACATTGCACGTTTGATTTGTAACCACCGTCTTCTCCAAGGAGAGCCAATACAAACACCAACACTGAGACCGGCCACTGTAGTGTAGTGGTTAGCACTTCGAACTATGGACCTGCGGGAGACCCGGGTTCGAGCCCCAGCCGAGGCAAGCGGGATACTTCCAATCTAGGTCGGCTCCTACCCAGAGCGGGTGTGCTATGGGCCCAATGGGGAGGCTGTTGCCACACAGCCGAGCTTCACCCACTTCACGGGTGCGACTTGGGGGTGCTTCCCTTGGTATGACACGTCTTACGATGTGGATGATTACACGGCCCTCCGTGGATTCCACCCATTACCAGGGAGGAACACCACTGGAGCCGGCAAAGACTTGTGGCAGCAAAAAAAACAAAACAAACAAAAAAAACACCGAGACTAAAACATCTGAAACCAGTCTGATACCGGCGTTGCTGATTTCACTAATAACAGGGACAAAATAACACGCAGGGTGCGGCTGTTTTCTCTGACTATTGAGCTGAACTTATCACAGGATATATCTCTCATAGCACCCGGCAAATATTTGTGATAGATCATGATGCGGGCAGAGCGTGATGTATATCGTAGTGCCAAGCTACCATCTGTTTCTCAAATCACAACGCTACGATATCCAGCAGTGTGTGTAGACTGGAAATACATACACCTGGCCGTTGTCGGGATCAAGGTGATGTGCGGTGGTTTTGAGGCGCTGAGCATAGTTTGTCCACTAAGAAGGTGATTTCAAAGACGGGTTCGCAGAAAAAGGTCTACTAGTTTACACGGTATTTTACCATTGTCATAGGTTCGAACTCACAACCGCCTTCCTTGACAGTCCACCACTTGGTTTCTCCGACTTCTTGGGTATTTACGGAACTGAGCCTGCCGGTCAGTCGATTGAGTTGAAAAAGAGTTTACTCGCTTCCGGCTGAGAACGACACAGGTGAAACTACTGACTCTAAAGTCGGAATTCTGGTGGATGGAAATAAGAGTAATAAGAAGAAGAAGAAGAATGATAATAATAATAATAATAATTGTATATCGTGTAGGCGCTTTACGCACTGAATTTCTGGAACTGGCTCTGGCGAACTGAACCCAACACGCACGCTCACGTGAAAAACACGCATTCTCTCACACGCTGGGCATGAACACATAATTCGAACAATAAACTCGAACCTGACCATTGGCGACGAAGTCTTAACCAGTAGACCACCGACCGCCCCTGACCATCATGAAATGTGATTTTCTTTTCACTGAGTACAATACATGCTTACAGTCTGCTTCACCACAACCATCCCCCCAACAACAAATCTGTGTGTCGTGCAAAATATACTAATATATAAAGTAATGTATGACGTGAACGAAAATCATTCAATGGCACTTTTAGCGTACTCAGGCCGGCCGGAATGACTCGGAGGCAATTTGCTTGTAATTAGTTCGCAAAATTCGCGCAGCCGAAGAGTTTGAAAAAGCTCAAATCGCGAGAGTGGGTGGGTGGGTGTTTAACGTCCTTTTCTACCACATACGGGTGATATCAAAGACTGACGGGGCAACGATGAAAAAGCCAGCACAAATATTTGGCCCTAGCCGGGATACGAACTCGCGACCCGAGCATTAGAAGTCCAACGCTATACCATTCGACCACCCCGGCTCCCCGCTCAAATCGCGATAAACCATGGTACAAAATATATATTCAATAAAAACGTCTTGTTGTTGTTGTTGTTGTTGTTGTTGTTGCTGTTGTTGTCAATGTTGTTTGGTTGTTTGTAAAGGATTGCTTGACAGTAGTCCTGTCGTCTATCACGAGGGGTAATCAAAATGCCGGGACGCCCTTTTCACGTTGCTATGCCGCTTCAAACTGAGTTGGTCTCATCTAAAGCCGTTATTTTAAAACATGAGCATATTTCGTCTTTAGATTGTAGTAACATATTAGTGTACGTTGGTTTCTGGGTGGTACTGAAACGGCCCCTAACCGACAACTGACTGAAAATCAGTCAAAAGCGTTTTCCCAGTGGAAAACCGCGGTGCTATGGCATGGGAACCCGCTGATTGGCGAAGCAATGATTTGGAACGGCATAGCACAGGAAACACGACCGTCCATTTTGTTTCATCCCCGTGTCGACGTTACACACCCGGCGACATCAATCGCCTCTCATTACTCTTGCTTGAAATTCCATCAACACTTATTCCGCATTCAGCGCAAGAAAATTGATAAAACACCCCCAAAATATAGCTGGTATCGAGAAAAAGTGGGAACTAGGGTTTCTTTATCTCTTTATCTGACTGCCAGAAGAACTGACGTGGCTGACAAGACTGAGAACGTCACAGTCTGAGACAAGTCCATCACGTGTCGCCTCCGTCTTGTGGCAGCTGGGAAAGGGGAAACCAGCACTGATGCCCAGGCCGACTGCTGGGAAGGAGAACGGCGGGGAAGAAGGGAAGGTGATCTGTGTAGGTTTTTCAACACACTGTCTGCGTACGCGACGCCTGCCTGCCGGGCTGTTAGAGTTTCTCACAGAAGAACGTAACCCAGGTAAGTTCTGTTTTTAACTTGATAGTGATAATGTTCTAGACAGGTTGGGCCTACTACGCAGGAACAGAGAGATTATTTGCACACTTCAAAAATAACAACAGTAGTTATAAAAAAAAAAACCCAAAAAAAAACACACACAGTGATGCCATATCACGGCCATTCGTTAGTGTCCAGTGATGTCATGTACTTCGTCAGAATTTTCTTTTTCAGCGAGTCCTTTGGTGGTCGTATGTTCGAGGACTAAAATTGCCTTTCATTTTCCTCAACACTGATACTGAGACTGATTCTGTGTTGTCAGCACTGAGTCATTTCTGCAAAAGAACTGACTCCGGGTTCAGTCAGTGACGGCCGGGGCCGGGTCACTGACTGATGATGCGGCAGTTTAACGACTTCACAATACGAGTTGGTTAAACTTATGAGGAACTCACCCAAATGTCTGCTCAATCAGTCTGTTGGACTTGTAAAGATCAAACTTTGTACTAGATTGTGTTCAATGCTGAGTGTGCACCTCAGTGAATTGGACAGTGCCGAGTATTGGCCGGTGTACATGTCATAACTAAAATTACGGTAAAATCTTATCCAAAGGGCCAGTGAAAACTAAAGCTTAATCGTATTCTCAAAAACAGTTAACTGTGTATGGAACTACAGCATGTGAGTGCCGTAATATTTTGCACAGACATTTCTTTGAATCTCCTACAAACAAAGAAGAAAAGAAACCTTGGCCTTTCTCTTTGTGGAACTTGAGCGAGCGAGGATGTTTTATGGAAATATGGACGGGGCGGGAGCGGGACGACCGTAACCGAGTCTTAGGTTTCCCTTCAGGGGAACGCATTCAGCTCCCCCCTAAAAAATAAACACGTACATAAATACACGATGAAAGTGAGAGGGGAGGCGATCAACTGTCTCGCTGATCGAGATAATGCCGGAGGGTAACATTAGCGGTTTGGGGTTTTCTTCTTCCTTTTTGAAACATGGAAAAGCAACTGCAAACAAACAGAAGCTAGAGAAAGAAGTGACTGGCGGCACAGCTTGATTGACGTAGCCTGAACGTGACGTCAGAAAGCCAGTCAGTATACTGACGCGGACAGTGCATGTTGGCATAGCATGACCTGAACTCTCAAACTCTTCAGTGCGTGTTGCTGTTTCACTGAGTCAGACTAGGAATCTAATTCAGACAAATCAGGTGTTTGGTACGCCACATGACGGCGGTTTTCCACTGATCTCACTGAAGCTCCTTCTCAAAATCTTTGCTTCACCACAGTTTTTTGGCCGGTCACGTTGTTGTTGTTGTTTGTGTATTTTGTTCTGTTTGTTTGGTGGTCAGTTTGTCGGTCAGTTTGTCGGTCAGTTTGTCGGTCAGTTTGTTGGGTTTTTTGTTGTTTTCTTTTGTATTGTTTAGTTTTTGCAAATGTATTCAGTCCACAACTGATGACCTCAACGGGCTCAGTGACTCAGTGCCGACACTGACAAACAGGTCTACAACTGATTAACTTAAACTCAGTGACTGTAGCCGCACAACAACATACATGTACTTTAGACAGGAACAAGGACTCTATGTAGTGGATATAGTCTATATTATGATCGTTGATAATACAGAAGCCGTGATCGTGACCGCAGATATCTTAGTCTCTGATAATTTTCGCACACAACAACTCGAACAAGACTTTATTGTGTGGTTAACTTCATGCAATTATAAATATGGTACATACAGAGAAAAACCTCAAACAAACACACGCACCGATACACTGGAGCCTTTGTTTTTCCATGAGATTTCCTACGTCTCTGCCTGATTAACCGATAACCCCATGCGCATGCTCGGATTGCGCGTGCCATTTGGCGGGCCCCTAAATGAAGGTATAGGTATGTTGTGTGCACAGCAGGCCCCCACACAATCCCCTGACAAAAGACAGACCTGCAGCACGGTGATGGGTCAGGCTTGCTTCCCCACGTCATATTTCACCCTCTACTCGCCGGCGGGTCAGTGTTACAAGAGTAGTGCCGATACAAACAGAAATGGCAAAGTACATGTACTAGTCAGGTTGCCCTTCTAGCCAGAAGGTGGGTGGGGAGTTACGGATAATAGGCTGATTCTTTGATGTTCTCGGAGCGGGTACATCAGTATTTCTAGAAAGAACGTCGTACCGAGTAATCCTCAAACGATACTGAGGCGGGTAACTCAGCTGAGTTGAGTAACACACACACAATCACACCACACACACACTGACACACGCACGCGCACGCACGCACGCACGCACGCACACACACTGACACACACACACACACTGACACACACACACACACCGTCACACACACACTGACACACACACACACACTCACACACACACACACACACACACACACACACACCGACGAGAAGCGTCAGGATGATATACTAGCCGCAACTTGAAAACTGAGGCCGAAAGAACTCACAGTGAGTGTCTGCTGATCATGACTGATGCTACATCAGGGGTATGTGGGTGGGTGTTTGGGGGTTTAACGTCCTTTTCCACCACAAAGACGGGGCAACGATGAAAAAGCCAGCATAATATTTGGCCCCAGCCGGGATCGAACTCACGACCCGAGCATTAGAAGTCCAACGCTCTACCATTCGACCACCCCGGCTCCCCGCTACATCAGGGGGAAAATCCCGGGCATACATGGTGTGAGTGAAAGGTTGGCATCTCTTTTTCTCAGTTTTTGCCAAAGTCTCATGGGGTTTAACCGTAAACACCATAGTGCCGCTGAAGCAGCTAAACAGGACGCATGTCCTACGCGAGGGAAGGACGGCCAGTCTGTAGACTGAAAGGTTGTCAATGAGTTCTGCCCACCCGTGACTCAGTGAGGTCATCACCTCAAGAGGAAAGTCTGATAATGAACTGCTGCTTTTCCAAACGTTTGAAATTTGCCAAAAGACAACGGTTTTGACATTAGATATTACTAAAATTGCAAATTGTCTGGGTGTACAGATGACCTATTGTCACTATTATGACGGGCTTGTACTACGATCCCGTACGGGTCTGGCTGACACTCCGGCAGCCCGGAGTGGCAGACCGTGCGACGCATTCACACGCAAATGTGTGCACATAAAGTAAACTTGAAATTTCAAAGACGTCGGGAAACTCCAAACAAGTGCAGGTCTCTCCCTGATTTCGTGCCTGTTACCTCCGTGTTTACACGTACTAACGAACGGATAGACTGATGCCAGCCATTACACTTATCTGCCTGGCTAGCCCACTAGCGGCCCCTAGCGGCCATCGCCGATCAGACGTGGCGATTGAAGGGAGGTAAGTGTACAGTGTTTGGCCCACCAGGACCGATAAGCAGCAACAAATTGGAAGTCTGATTTGCTGCCCGTGCTGACTGTTGACGGTTTACGGCATCAAGATTACACAGTCTGAGCATGCGCGGTCTGGCCGGCAGGTCTGCAACGTCTGCTGACCCATTTAGCAGTCGTGTTGAATTAGAGCTCCAGTTAGTCCCTTGCTTACGTCCCTTTGCCCCCAACGCTGTAATCCACCTGAGACAGTGTTACGCATGTTTAAGAGTACTGAGACTAAGAAAAGTTTGCCCTGGGGTATTGATATGATTCAAATTTACGACAGTCAATGAATGGGTTCTCCCAGACAGTCACTGACTGCAGCCGAACGCGCCGGTATCAGTCGCTGCGTCAGTAATGACATGAGACCTCAGTCAATGTACGTTTAGAATCGCCGGAACAGCGCAGAATAGGGAACGTTCCTTCAGTCCGTATCCGTGCACAGGTCTACTTCGCATCAGTGGTTTGTGTCATTTATAAACTCAATACATAAATTGCGGGGTGTAACTGCCGGGAGGCATTGCGATCCGATGCTCTTACTGCACGCCGGAGACTGAAGCCAATATAGGACGTTATCGAGATTGCGGTTCATGTTTTCCACTCTGTCCCGGGACCGCTCGTTCAGGCCAGCTACCCGGCAAACTGACAAGGCCTGTGGGTTTCGTTTCGATGATACACATTCAGGGCTTAAACCGCTATAGTGATACACTGCAATTGTTAGACAATGAATTCTGCAAACATACAAACAAAAAATCGCAGTGCGCCTGCAATGTTTTTGAACATGAATATACCCAATATGGTGCCAGCATTTAGAGTGAGTCAGTCAGTGCTGGGGCTGTGTACTGTGCCCAAACGCACTGAGAATAATTGTCGGTCAAAACGGTCGACTGAAACAGGCTGTACACAGATTAACACCTTGTCCGGGTTGGAATCCACAACCTTCGAAGCTTCAGTTCAAAACCAGCTGGGCAAATGACGTAAATTATATTTCAGATTGACGCACTTTCATCTTGTTATGTAAGTTTTGAAGCTGCCTGGCTGTTCGAGTGAAGATACTCAGAACTTCAACTAAACAGACACAAAATTAGTTAAACATTAATCGTCCTAACAGCCGAATATAACGTGGGAGATGAAAGGTTAAGCCGGGCCAACAGGGGGCGGTTGTGGTGGGAAACACCACTGATCCGGAAAATTGGTCCGTAGTACAACAGTGGGAATCCGTGCTGAAGATGTTTCAGCCCCATCACAGTTGACTCTGTAGTGATCTTCTGACTAGCAACGAAGTTCTCAATCCACAAATATTAATAGATGTCAGACGTCCGCACCCCAGCCTCCCCCCTCCCCCCCCCCCCCCCCCCCCGCACGGCATAACGCCCCCCCCCCCCCCCCCCCGCACTATCCCTCTTCCACATCAGTCAACTCGCGCAAATTACGTGGTGGCGTCAGTTTTGGGTTTTTGGCTGTGTGTGTGTGTGTGTGTGTGTGTGTGTGTGTGTGTGTGTGTGTGTGTGTGTGTGTGTGTGTGTGTGTGCACGCGCTTCGAATGCCGCTTCTTGGTTGTGAACTGTGATACCAACATTACGTACATGTTTCTCCCGCGGATTTTCTCAAATGACAGAAGATATTATGTCAGTCTTGACTGATCATGTTTATATTTAATTCATCACTGCCATGCGTTCTTAAGCATCGTTCCACATTTTAAGTGCACTTTCGCCATCACATTGACGTAGTGTGGCACGGGTTTCGTCGTAACTGGAGCTGTTTCAAACTGTTTTACGTGTTGTTTTGGACTCCAGTGACATTCGTCCTTGTAAGGTAGGGTAATCATTCTCCTGTTACCAGAGCCGACCCCACGACTGCCGGGTTGTGGATGGAAAAGGCATTAACGACCACTGAGAACTGCTGGGAATTTTCACAGACACTGCTCACGCTTTGATCCGGCGGCTGAGTATGAGAATACCGTGCATACTGATGATGGACAAATGATAAGTACGGTCCGGGGAACAGAATATGGTTAGGATGGGGTGGAGGAAGAAGCGGGGTGGGATGGAGTTAGACGGTGTGTGCGTGTGACTACTCTGTGTGTGTGTGTGTGTGTGTGTGTGTGTGTGTGTGTGTGTGTGAGAGAGAGAGAGAAAGAGAGATGTACTTACCATACTGAGTGCAAAATTCAGTACTTACTGCTTAGTGCTACTTAGACGTATTCGTATTTGCACGACTCGTTCGTTTTAAACTTTTGGCTGATTATTAGTAACACCACATACAATATATACGCTCAGTGTATATAGTATCAGTCGTTCATAATATCCCTTAATCAGTCCCGGCCCTCGGCAGTGGAAAAATATGGCCTAAACGACGGACTCATAAATCCTGATTCATTTCATTTTAAATCATTGAAAGTCTTTTCTTTTTTCTTTTTTTTTCTTGGGGGGTTCTTTTTCTCCCCCCCCCCCCCACCCATCCCCCCACCCCCACCCCACCCCTTTTTTTTTTTTTTTTTTGCTAAATCACTTGGTTTTGTAAGACATCCAGTATCAATGTATCATGCACTACACACTTTTCCTAGCTTCTCCAATTTACTCCCTAGTCAGTTTTCACTCCCAATTTACGTTGGAAAACAAATACTATGTTTGGGTTTCATTACTGACTTCTCTCCTCGTAGTCATTCTTCTTGTCTCTGTTCATGTGCGCAGACAGATAACCCCTTACGCAAAAAGATAACAGGAGGGTTTATTTTTATCACTCCTCTTCGGCTAACTTGCGAAGGGCAAAATTACATGACCTTACCTCCGTGTAAGCCAAGCCGCGGTGTAGTGTTGTCCACGGTAATCGCTTCCCCCCGACACCGCCAGTGGATTGGTGGATCGGTGGATCGGTGGATATCGCGTTGTGTGAAGACCACGCGCCTCACTAACAAGCTGGAGTAGATGACTGGTGAACGCCGCTACCGTTAAAAATTGGCTCAGTCGCGGGTTCCTCTTGTAGCCATAACGACCCTACACGCGCGCGCGACGCGGCGGTAAGTAGAAACTCCTCATAATTTTCAGTCTAAGGCCGTGGTCTGGAAACCGAGTGTAGGGACTGTATTCAAGCATGCAGGTCTAGTACTAGTACCTACATTGTAAATCTGGATTTGTCGCTGGTGTTTTTTTTTTTTTTTTTTCCTTCTTTCTGTTATTGTTCTTATTCAGTCAAGATTTTCTTCTTCTTCTTGTTTCTCTTCTTTCTTTTCTTCTTCGTCATCTTCTTCTTCAGTCTTCTTCTTCTTCCTCCTCCTCTTTCTTTCGGGGAGCCGCGGTGGTCGAATGGTAGAGCGTTGGACTTCCAATGCTCGGGTCGTGAGTTCGAACCCCGGCTGGGGCCAAATATTGTGCTGGCTTTTTCATCGTTGCCCCGTCTTTGATATCACCCTTATGTGGTGGAAAAGGACGTTAAACTTCCAAACACCCACCCCACCCCACCCCCACCCACCCCACCCCACCCTCTTTCTTTCGTCTTTTACCGCCGGTGCCCTTTTCTCTCATGCAAATTCAGGTCTCTCATGTTCTTGCTTTTCTCCGTTTACTCAATCTTCAGTAAGATTCAGGCCGGGTTTTTTTGTTGTTGTTGTTTGTTTGTTTGTTTGTTTGTTTGTTTGTTTTATTTTGTCTTCTTGTTTTGTTGTTGTTGTTGTTACCTTTCTGCATCTTCTCACGTCCCAACTCACAATTTACCTCTTTCTTCTTTTTCTCTGCAGGTAATTTAGTTGGGATTATTTAGGGTTTTTTTCCCCACCTAATCAATCCTTTTTTGGGGAGGTGGGGGAGGGGGGGGGGCAGTATTGAACATTGTTGTTGCCAGTGTACTTTCCCTCAACACCACGGTTTTCATTTTGTCATTTTTTTCTCTTCTAAATTACCACTCGGCAAAAAGAAAGCAAGTAGGGTCATATATAACTTTTGGGGAGACTGGGGAGGGGGGGGGGTGCTTGTTTGCTTCGCGGTTTTTTTGTTTTGTTGTTGTTGTTGTCGTTGATGATAATGATTTAACGAGCATACGTTTTGCTCATGTCATCTTTCGATGGTTAAAGTCGGGAAAAAATGAACTTAGTGTAAATAAACACTATTGGGAGCATTTAAATACAAATACACAAAAGGAAAATATCTGATGAGAAAGCATAGAAATACTGCACGCAAAAAATAAACTAAACAATAAAATAAACATGACACTGATGCATGATTTTTTTTTTTAGAAACTATCAGAATATTTATCAGGCAAATCGGCTTGTTTCTTTAATGAGAAATAAACAGAACGTAGCTGAGGAAAAGAAAGAAATGATAAAGAATACAAACTACAAGCAAGTAAAGGAGACTTTCGTAACCAATAAGACCAAAGAAAAAAATCTGCAAAGCCCCCAGAAACGAGGCGTGTTTCCCAGTGAATGTGGAAGAGTCAGAATCGAGGTCGTGCCAGCCTTTCAACACGTAACTGCCTGAGGGCTCTACCAGTCCCAAGCAGCGAAACAGAAAACAGTTGAGCAGAGAGAAGGTGAAAACGGATCTGGACAAGAAATGAGGGAAGGAGAAAAAAAAAACGGATAAGAAACCTTGTGGACTCGAGGCAGTTTGACTGCTCCACACATCGGCTTCCCTACAGTGTCCCAGCGGGATGTGACAGAGAGGGGGGCGGTTAGCGTATGTTTGGCACGCAACACGGGCATTGCTTGACCTTTCAATAGCTTTCAATACCGTCCCTAGTTTATCACGTGCTGACTCGCTGGTCCCTGGAAGTCTAGGTGTGCCACTGCCCGGAAAACATCTTTTTCTTTTGTTCTTTCGATGGGCAGCGGGTGTATCCTCTCAGAAAGGCGCAAGACGCTAGAGTCTGGAATCTTGTATTCTGGCCGCCAGTTCCGTGAGTGAGACGGAGTACGGGGAAAAAAAGTTGATACATTCAAGATACTGTTCGGAACACCAAGGCAAAGGGGATTCGGTCAGGTCTGTTCAGTTCTGCAGACTTTGTGTGTGTGTGTGTGTGTGTGTGTGTGTGTGTGTGTGTGTGTGTGTGTGTGTCTGTCTGTCTGTCTGTCTGTCTGTCTTGATTTGTTGTTCGTATTGTAGAGGTAGTGGTGTGGTGGTGCTGGCGGTTCTCTCTTTCTTTCATTTTTTCTAGTCTTTCTTCGCTTTCTGAATACGATTCTTTTCCTAGCACCGTATGCATAATCAACCGTCTGAACTATGGTTGAACTTCATTCCGAAATTTAACCTCTAAACCCGTGTCACGGTGACAGTCACTGTATACACCTTATTTTACCCTTTAATATGTGTCAGGCACATGTGACAGCAGTCTGTCCGCACAACTAACCAAAGTAAACACTGGAGAAATAGGTTTCTGTGTTTGTGTCACAGTACTTCAGGTCGCATAAAACTATGCAGCGTTTTTAAGCCGAGTGGTTGAAATCAGTACACACGTACATGTACTATGGACGCTTCTTTTATGGTTCTACTTTTGAAACTGAAAACTTGGACGAGAACCGGCCCCCGTAGTGTAGTGGTTAGCACTTCGGACTATGAACCGGGACTGGACCCAGGTTCGAGTCCCAGCCGAGGCAAGCGGGATTTTTCCTACCTAGGTCGGTTCCTACCCGATGTGCTATGGGCCCAATGGGGAGGCTGTTGCCACACAGCCGAGATTTTACCCCCTTCACGGGTGCAACTTTGGGGGTGCTTCCCTTGGCATGACACGTCTTATGATGTGGATGATTACATGGCCGGCACCGCAGGTGCCGTAGTTCCCGGGCCTGGTTAATGCCGGGATATTTATGACAGGGAAACATGGAATGCGGCCCTGTCCCGCAGTCCCAAACCACACGGACCTCCATAGCATCATCTTACCATCATCCTCATCTCCATCATCATCATGCATAATGGAAAAAAAAATTGCCCCAACTTCCGAGCCCTCCGTCGATTCCACCCATTACCAGGTTGGAACACCACTGGAAACAGCAAAGAGTTGTGGCAGAAAAAAAAAAAAAACCTGGACGAGAGAAAAAGTCAGCAAATGGCAAGACATCCAGCAGACTGCAAAATTTCTCAGAAGCTCAACGACCATCTCCTTCCTGTAGTACCAGTCACTTTGACTCAGGTTAATCAGACATCTTGGCAAGCTAGCTGGTCAGAGACCAAAATCTCTCCCGTTTCTTTCTTGCTGCCACTAGTGCGAGAACCTGAAGCCAGTACAGCTGTTGTAACCCGCCACTACAACTGAACTTTGTTGTCATATATTACATGGTGATTGGTGCTCTATTACACAGTTGTCATTCAGCGGTGTTGTTTACTTTTCACGTTTTCATCTTATCGTCCGACTGATGCTGGTTTTCTGATTTTGACCACAACATAGCTTACCTTCTTTGTCATAAAAAACAAAACAAACAAACAAACTTCGACTGCTGTCTAGTGTGTAGTGCTGGCCCCGGGCGGCTGCCAACTGGTAACTGGCCTTCCTCGGAAACAGTAATAATTTCCTCGCAAAAATTATGGCTACGCCTTTCGTTCTCAATGCAGTAATATTTTCGTACAGTAATATTTTAATATTTTCCTTGCAAAAATGTTGACTACGATTTTCGTTCTCAATACAGTAATAATTTCTTTGCAAAATTTTTTGCTATGCTTTTGTTCTCAATACAGTAATAATTTCCTTGCAAAAATGTTGGCTACGCTTTTCGTTCTCAATACAGTGATAATTTCTTTGCAAATAATTATGTTGGCTATGCTTTTCGTTCTCAAAAACTGATTGATGCATATTGTACGCAGGATCCACGATGGCACAGTGGCGGGTGGTCACCTTCTTACTCCTGACATGTGGTTTGACTGTGACGTCATCGGTGTTCAACTCGGTTAATTTTGACGTGGAAAAGCTGAGTAGCATTATCGCAACAAGTCAAGCGTGTCGACAAAACACGAATCCTGGGCTGGCGGTCTCCATCGTCAAGGACGGGCGGACGTTGCTGTCACGTGGTTATGGCGTCACAAGCCCAGGAAGCGACACCAGGGTTACGAGTAGCACGCGCTTCAACGTGGCCTCTCTCACCAAAGCCATCACTGCTGCCCTCTTGGTCAAGGTCATGGACAACCATGGGAGGTAAGTCATGTATGACACTTCAAAATCTTCCACACCTAGGTACGCTTGTTTTTGTTGTTTTTTTGTTTTTGTTTTTTCGGCTGAGGACTTACCGTGGCTGTTGTTTTTTGTAGTGTTTTCCTCGTAGTTAATAGATTTCATGAACTCCGTATACCTTTGGAGGGAAGGAGGGTGGGTGGGTGTGTGTTTGGGGGTTTAACGTCCTTTTCCACCACATAGGGTGATATCAAAGACGGGGCAACGATGAAAAAGCCAGCACAAATATTTGGCCCCAGCCGGGATCGAACTCACGACCCGAGCATTAGAAGTCCAACGCTCTACCATTCGACCACCCCGGCTCCCCTGGAGGGAAGCAGGGGAGTGTGGTGAGGTAGGGTGGGGTGGGTGGCTCAATAGTATATCCTGACACTATTAGTCCAGTCTCACAAAACTTTGTCTTCACGGTAACATCCACGATAGACCGCGGACTATAAAGCTCAAAGCAACATATGCCATGTTACCATTTCTCTTGCGAAATAAATGGTAATGTGCGCAAATGTTTTACCATCTGAAAAAAATAAAGTAAGGAGGCTGCAACTGCCAACTCTATGAAGAGAGAATCACGACGCTAAAAACATTTTTTGTCCTCTCTGCTTACTCATTTGTCAAGTGCAAAACAAACAAAAACTCTAAGCTGGATTTGCTGGTATTAAGTTGTGGTTTACACAGAGCTCCCTGCTCAAGCCATTCTTCTTGTTTAGTCTCCTCATTACCTTGCCTGTCTTTTTATCTCCGGTGATGAGTGGGTTTGCTTACACAACTGGCGACCGACGCAACCGCCAGTCTCTGGTTATTTTCTTTACGTGCATACTATACGTTTTCTGTCGTTTTGGGATTTTTTTCCTGTTGTCCTTATTAACTAACTGCAAATTCATAGTCTTGACTTGAGCAGGTTATTTGCGGTGCCAGACTTGTGTAAGGCAACCACCCAATGCTGTTTTCCTTTTACTGGTACACATTATTAAAACAACATGAATACTAGAAAATAACAGTTTAACCCAAACAGGGAGTTGCGGCCTCGTCAGTTTTGACTGCATCTGAAATAAAAGCACGAAATGCATGTGCGATGAATGTATGATTGAAAGATGTATTATAGATGTATTATATAGCAATGTAAGATGTTGAAAGATGTTCTTAAAAGGCATAAGTGTATCAATGTTGTTTTCTTTTTTCTTTTCTTTTTTTTCTTTTTTTCTTTTTTTTTGGGGGGGGGGGGAGATGTAGATCAATGTATGTTAGTTTGATTTGTTGTCTTTGTAAAATATGATGATAATAATAATAATAAAAGCAGAATTAAAAAACAAATACAATCACGACAGTCTTTTTTATATTCACTGAAGTGATAAATATATTGATAACAGGGATTACAGGGCAGCACGAACGAAACGAACGAAATGTTTGTTACGTACTTTAGAGCTTCCAACCTGTAAATAATGGCTTCTTGGCTAAAAGCGCCAGCACACACGCCCGCATAACTTGAAACACGCGCATACACTCACACATTTACTGTCCCAGTGCTGGGAAGGGCAAGCTCAGCTACAACCGGCTTTATGACTGCATTAAGTTTATTTTCAGTTGTCTCACTGCTTGAACAATACCTGCAGGGCCAAGATTTCCGATCCCATTCTTCTTTATTGTTCGATGTCTTGGTCCAACATTGTCCTTCTCCAAAACTGAAGTGGAACCTTTGTAGACTGTACACAGTTTGGCATAACACCGTTCACGGAATGTGGTGCCCGGCAGTGTTCATTTCCGTGTTCCTAGCGCAGTTTCTCCTCCGCGCGTCCCGAGCTATTTTTCACTTGTTTCATGTCCGCTGTGTCATTTCATCTTATCTGAGTTTATATTGTTTCTTTTCTGAGCTTCGGTTGTTTACTCTCTCTCTCTCTCTCTCTCTCTCTCTCTCTCTCTCTCTCTCTCTCTCTCTCTCTCTCTCTGGACGAAAAGTGCGGTGATGCAAAAATCTTAAGGAGAAAGCCCCACACACAGAATTTAAGACGAGGCTTATCGATTGTTCTCAGCAGGAGTGGCACTTCAGAATTAACAATAGCCCAAGATTTAGTACATATTCTTCATTCAAATCTGTACTTGTCCAGAGTGCCTTTCTGTCACAGCTTAAACATATTGGTTTTCGAGATGCTCTTACTAAATTTAGGCTGGGTGTTACTGATCTTAAGTGCCATAAGCTCCGTTACAGTTCTGTAAGGAATGTAGATCTTAAATGTCCATTTTGCCAAGACGACGAAACAGAAGTTCACTTTTTGCTGATTTGTCCCAGATACGCAAACTTACGCGAACAATTTATACCCAGAAAATTTTACAGAAACCCTACTCAGTTTAGATTTGTCATCTTGATGTCAGACAGTATTCCAAACTTAACACGCCAGCTTGCTTGTTTTATCTGTAAAGCTATGGAGCTGCGACAGAAAGCTATGGATGTATAGTGTATGTCTGGTATGCCAGCATGGGTACATGCTGAGCACTACATATAGCAGATTGGAATTTCTTGGAGTAACATTATTGTACAACATATAGTTATAATGATGTATACAATTATGTATACATGTACTAGTGTGTACCTATCTGTATACGTAGGTGTGATATATATATGTGTGTATATGTATGTATGTGTATGTATACACGTGTATGTTTGTGTGTATGTGTATAAGTATATGTATGTGTAGGTATGTATATATGGGTGTATGTTTATATGTATGTATGCGTATGTGTGTGTATATAGATCTATATGTGTAGCTATATATCTGTTTATTGTAACCCGAATTTAAACAATCTAGTAGGAAAATGTATCAGCTAAAGTTTGTACAATCGCTGTGTGCGTGTTCACCCCCCCCCCCCCCTACTTCAGTCATGGGCCGAGAGCCTACACTGAATAAAAGTATTTGTCATTTGTCATTGTCATTTCTCTCTCTCTCTCTCTCTCTCTCTCTCTCTCTCTCTCTCCCCCCCCCCCCCCCCAGTCTCTCTCTCTCTCTCTCTCTCTCTCTCTCTCTCTCTGGACGAAAAGTGCGGTGATGCAAAAATCTTAAGGAGAAAAGCCCCACACACGTAACTTAATTTGCACGGAGCCAGGTAGGATGTAGCCTGGTTACACTACTCGAGGGAGTTTTGGCCAGACCCCCTCCTGTGTTTAAACACAGCCCGATTGCTGGTCTGGCGTCAATAAAGGTTTATTCTAACCCTTATAAACTTCACCTGTCGGAACCGCCTATCTCTTACTCTGGGAGCGACAGTTTAAATTGAAAACCGAAGCGCTTGCGGCCTAATGAAGGGAAGTATTTAAAAGAAGGGTTTTCTTTTTTGACTTAGTTTGCTTGCTGTGTGGCTTTCTTTTTTTTTTTTAACTTGAAAGATCTTCAATGGTGGCCAGGAGGAGTAATTCGGTGCGATGGACCGAGATGAGGACTGAAGCAGATAATATCTCACACACACACACACACACACACACACACACACACACACACACACACACACACACACACACACACGCACGCACACACACACACACACACACACACACACACACACACACACACACACACACACACGCACACACACACACACGCACACACGCACGCACGCACGCACGCACGCACGCACAGGTCAGAGCTGGCACTGATTGACTGGCACGATTAACGCTGCCAAAGAGTTGTTTTTTCCTACACAACTCCTGGCTTCCCGTGGACGGTATCCACCAGTAAAAGCACACGACAGTAAAGATGCACGTGTTTGGATGTGGCAGTTCTCCCTGCCTATCTCTCCCCACTGCTGTGTGGATAAGATGCGATCACTAGTGATAAAGTCAGAGACACACCTGCGAAGATAGGCCTGCCGTCGACTGAACAAACAAGCCGGAAGGAAGCTTCTTCTTGAAAGCGATGACGGAACTACCAATGCTATTAAAAAAAAAAACCCAGAAAACACCGAGATTTGTTCATGGTCAGTTATTCAATGAATACAATTATGGCCTATTGTTAGAGCCAAACTGATGTCAAATAAATGTGGACGGCTTTTGTTTCCAGTTTCAGTATAACAGAAGTGCTCTGCAATGCGGGTTTTTTAAAGGCCTTAAACCATGAATTTTCGAGTAATACAACACACGTTTGAGCACTCACTATTCCATTCGATTTAAATAAATTGAGCTCAAAAGTACAGAAATATATCAGACAGAGTTGTGGCCACACAAGACTGATTCAGTTTTTCTGTATATGTAAAGTTTCTTCTGCTCGTAATACGTTCTAAGAGGTAAAACTGCCGCTTGCAAAGCGCCGAGGCTGTTTAATAATAATAATAATAATAATAATGAGTATTGTACAGGCGCTTTACACAATTTCATAAAAGCGCCGCGAACTGAACCCAACACGCACGCTCACGTGAATCACACGCATTCTCTCACACACTGGATATAAACACATTCCAATCACGTGGTGCAAAGAGTCAGCTCAGCTATTTAAATTTCGGGATTTAGAATTGCATTTATTTTTCAAATTTGGTGGGCTGAACATTTCCAAAGCAACATTGCCAAATGAATGCATGTTCCTTTTGGCCATAAATGCGACAATTTTCGTGACTTTCCGGCTTCTAATAGCAGATGCAGAACAGTATGACTTTTGTGCCTAACGCTTCCATACCTGTACTACACGTTGATACGACCGAGTCGTTAAATATAGTCACCAATTAGCGCTGTCTAGTTGGTGTTTAGTCCACAACCACATAACATAACGTCGTTTGTTCAGTACGTTTCTACATACGTAGAACAGCCTATATACCAACTCGAGTCACTGCTACTAACTACTAAGACCCATGGCTCCAAGTGGAGCATAGGCCATCGACGACCCTTCGCCATTGCACTCTGTTCTGGGCTACTCTTGCCACTCCAGTCCAGTTAATCCCCTGCTTGCATAGCTCTGCCTCAGTGTCCCGCCTCCAGCTGTTGCGAGACCGGCTTCTCTTCCTTTTCCCCTGTGGGTTCCATGTCAAGGCTTGGCGTGTGGTGCTGGATGCTGGCTTCCTGAGGGTGTGCCCATCCAACTCGCTACAATGTTTTCAATTGCTCTAGTGTGTTTGAGGTGACTTATTCTGGTGCGTGGGTTAAGCGCATTCGAGGAAAAGTTTTCCACGGCATTGTTGTATGCCTAACGAACGTATTGAGAGTTTAAGTGGGTGTTTGGGTGTTTGGGAGTTTAACGTCCTTTTCCACCACGTATGAGTGATATCAAAGACCGGGCAACGAGAAAAAGGCCAGCACAAATAGTTGGCCCCAGCCGGGAGTCGAACTCACGACCCGAGCATTGAAAGTCCAGCGCTCTTCCATTCCGCTATCCCGTCTTCCCTATTGAGAGTTTAAGGTTTTTTGTATTTAAATACCCAAAATTATTATTATTATTATTATTATTATTATTCGAGTGCTTTTTACCATTGTAACAGGCGACTTCCTTGGTTACTTCATGATGGGTTTGGACACGGTTAACATGTTTTTCCTTTCAATCGCTAAAAACGAAAATATACTTCAAGCTTTTAAAGAAACCCTCAGTTTTCTGTCTCTGTAACTTTCCGCTAATCCAAAGCAGGCCGTTAAATGACAGTTGCGTTAGAGAACTTTCATCACTCCAAGTCGTTACCGCGGCTGCCATTTCGCCGGCTGTAGATTGATGCGCGGTGTGTTGAGATACGTGGCTTACGCCAGTGTGAGCGGCGTCCTTTTAAACGCCAGTATCTCTTAGCAAACTGGGGAGGAAAAAATGTGCATTAGCGCGAACATCGGTTGGGGAAATGGAAGGTGCATGAATGGGATCGTTTATTTTAAAGAGGAGATCTGCTTCTGTTAAAATATGGCTTTTGGTTTTTAAAAAAATGCAAGCATTTGCGTTTTAGCCTCTCTCTCTCTCTCTCTCTCTCTCTCTCTCTCTCTCTCTCTCTCTCACACACACACACACACACACACACACACACACACACACACACACACACACACACGCACGCACGCACGCACGCGCACGCACACACACACACACACACACACACACACACACACACACACACACACACACACACACACACACACACACACACCAGATTCCATGCACGGTCTGGGGCATCAAATTCAGAGATCCCGGACTGCCGAGTTCTTGCCGGCATCTCACCGTTCTGTTACTTACGCGAGTACCAAAATGTACTTTCCATATGGTATCCTTCGTATACCTCAAAAACCTACACCAAAAACCTTCGCCACAGCAATCGCTGTGACAGCCTAGTGGCTGGACGTGGGTAACTGGGTGTCATGATTTTTTTTTCAATGTCTCTTGTTTGCAGATTTAACCTGTCAACACCTGTGAGAGAAATATTCGGGCCACATTTCCGCTTCGCAGATGATTTGCGCACACAATACGCAACAGTGGAGGACATTCTGTCTCACAAGATGGCTGTTCCACCAAACTCGCGCATGCGCTTTGACTACACCCTTACCAGGAAAACGCTGGTCCAGTGAGTTCTTTTACTAACTGTTTGGGCATGAGGACTAAAATCTACTTCATTTCATTACGAAGAAAACGAACAAAACTATGATCAACAGCCAACAACAACAACAACAACACTTTACTCGTTCTTGAGAACGTCTTGGTCAAAAACAAAAGTAATACCAGGGCCCGTATGTAAAAGTCGAGGTTAATTTAACCAACGGCTACGGGCCTAACCCAGACTGGGACAAAAGAAACCCAAAAGCAAAATTAAATTTAAAAAAAAAGGAAGCAAAGAAAGGAAGAAAAAAATCTTTCTATAACGGCTCTGGCACCTTCCTGAAATGGGCCCGCTTCCTGATTTAAAACAAAAACAACAGAAAATTTGACCCTAGAGCTAGTTTAGTTCGAGGTTAGAGTCTAATCCGGGGCTAAACTCCCTAACCCCCACTTTTACATGCAAGCCCTGATCCTAGCATTATTATGTTGCTACTGGTTAAAGATTGTTATACTGAATATTCATCCCTTCTGCTTGCAGCCGAATACGATATCTCAAGTCCTACGACACATTTCGCACCACCTTCATCTACAGCAACATTATGTACGGACTGGCCTCGCGCATGGCGGAAGTGCTGGGCGATGGACGATGGGAAGACCTGGTCAGACGACACCTCTTCCGGCCGCTGGGGATGGACAGATCGCTGTTCTCAACAGAAGCCGATCTGTCGGAGAGGAACACGGCCAAACCATACAAGGTGTACAATGGACAGCTTCGGCCAATATCATACGACCTACCTCGGTACATTTCAACTTTTAGTTTTATCAGCTCTGCGTTCATGAGACTCAATATTTTTGCTTATGCTATCACGTTTGCAAGTGTCTTTATCATGTAGAAACGTGGATGAATAGGTTGAAAAAAATACGAGAGAGAGAGAGAGTGTGTGTGTGTGTGTGTGTGTGTGTGTGTGTGTGTGTGTGTGTGTGTGTGTGTGTGTGTGTGTGTGTGTGTGTGTGTGTGTGTGTGTGTGCGTTTACGATGCAGCACACACGAAATGTATTTATCTCCTAATGTAGGAAATGTTTCGCCTGAGATACAGCTCCATCAATCCCCCCCCCCCCCCCCCCCCCCAAGAAAAAAATGACCCCTGCGCTTTCATCTACAGTCGTTACTCCGAGCTGGTCGGGTCTGGTGCTTTCATCACGACAGCTGATGATATGACAAAATGGATGAATTTCCATCTGTACGAGGGGGTCAATGCCAAAGGTCAGCGGGTCATGGCAAAGGAAAGCGTGCAAGAGCTGCACAAGCCAAGGACAGCGATGCCAAGTTCCACCATGACGCTGTTCCAACAGCCGGACATTCCCGTCACGACCAGTTTTGATATCTACGCCATGGGCTGGTGGCGGGGCTATTACAGAGGTAATGACCCCATTATATATGACATCATTATATATATGACTTCTGTGGTCAGATTCCACACTGCAAAATTTGCTTGCTTTTTTGTACCAACTATCAACAGATTGGCGTTTTAGATATACTTAAGTTAAATTTCTGGTGGACTGCGAACAGATTTATTTGATCAGGATGGCGAAAGCCTTTCCAAATTCAAAAATATATAACAAGCTTCACGAATGAAAGGGGTGCTGCTCAGGGGCTTAGAAAGGGGAGCTGAAAGACGTGGGAGGAAGAAGGGGGGAGAGGGGGAACGGGGGTGTTCGGGTCTCAGTGAACAACCATAACCCTCCTCCATCCCTTGTCCCGCTCGGGTTCTGCTTTGGGCAAGTGTTCAGCATCCTTAGGCCACAACAAATAAAATGAAAAAACATGAAGCTGTAGTAGTGATTGTGGAGATGAGGCAAAGGGCACAGACCTAGCCAGCGTGCATTGAAGGATTCGGGCTTTCAGCCACCGTGACTGTAATTATCGGAGATAAGTGGGCATACACATACATGCGTCGTTAATTATTATGGGGCGTGTGTTTTGGCGCAAGTACTTCTTCTACAGCAAAGAAAATGATTGCTGAAGCGTACGCATTATGAAGAGCATTCCAGAGAGAGAGAGAGAGAGAGATGGAAGCGGGAGGGGTGGCATTTAGGTGCTGGTGTGTGTGTGTGTGTGTGTGTGTGTGTGTGTGTGTGTGTGTGTGTGTGTGTGTGTGTGTGTGTGTGTTATTACAGTAGGTGTGTGTGTTATTACAGCAGGTAGCCCAGGGCATGGAAAGATCGTTCACATGAAGTCAAGACGCTGTACGGGCGATTGGATGCCGTGGCTGGGTGGCTGGAGGGGGGGGGGGGGGGAGTAAGAAGTGGGAAACACGCTTCTAACAAGTTTTGCCACGTTGTCACAGGTTATCCCATCCTGGGCCACTCGGGCGCTTCCTACGGCTACAGAGCGTTTGTCATCCTCGTGCCTTCCCTCAAGGCCGGTGTGTTTGTCTGCATGAACGGAGACGACAACAAGTACGCTTACCGCGGTCCGCTCCTCAACTTTATCCTGGATCATATTCTGGGCGTCACTCCATGGGCAGACACCACGACACTGTGCACCTTCCCCGCCCGCTGGCACAACGTCAGCTCTCAGTCACCAGCCCCGCCCTTTGACTCCAGCCGTACCCTGAAGAGGAACGTGTCGGCGTACCTGGGAGTCTACCACAATCCGGGCTACGGCCGGCTCGAGGTTCGGCTCAGGAGTGACGTCATGAGAGAGAGGAGGCAGTCCGGGCGCGGGGACGAGAACCAGCTTGTGCTGACGATTCTGTACGGGTTTGCCAGGTGGGATCTCGTACTTCTGCCCTCCAAATCGGCGGTGTTGAACAACGGGATGACGTCACTCGCCTTCCCGGAGTATTTTTACGGTGTGGGGAAAGACATAACGGCGTGGGTGGATTCTTCGCCTTTCATTTTCCACCCGCCCCCTGAAGGAGAGGACAAGATAGAAAGGATCAGTGTTCCTGGGTTTGAGCAAAGACTTCCACCTGTGTTCACACGGGTAAAACCCGCTTCAAGTGACGCGCGCGCTTCTTATATCACAAACCTCCTGACAGTTCCGTGCCTTGTTGTGTTTGTGTGCACTTTCAACTGGTGATGTCATTTTTGTATGCGATACTGAAAAATATATTTAAAAAAAAAAAACAGCTTTAAACCTTAATTGCATTTTGCTGTCTGCAGTCGCTTAATCGGAAAACTGAATTGTTAAAAAAAAAAAAAGCTGAAAAAAAGCTTTAAACCTTTATTGCATTTTGCTTTCTGCAGTCGCTTAATCGGAAAACTGAATTGTAGCGTCTGCATACTACTAGCATCAAACTGCGCTTTCAAAATTCTCGTAAATAATACTGAAAAAGCATCATTTAAGAGTGAGAATATCTGAGTATAATTTGTTCGTGCATTGGTCAACCCACTGCGCGCGTCGATTTTTTTATTTTATTCTTTTAGGTGACACTATTGACATTCAACATGTTAAAGGTCAGAGCATGTGCCTGTAAATACAATTAAAAAAAAAGAAACGCGAAAAAAATCTTGATTGCTTTCTTAAATTAAACTGCACGTCCCCCCTCCCCCCCCCCCCAGGCCAACCTCCACTGACCCCACCCATTCCTGTTCCAGGGGCCGCGTGCGACGACGCCCAAATCATGCACGAGTTGTCCCCGTGCGAACACAGACCCGCAGCAGGCATTTTTCGTGGCAGCTTTGTGCTCTGCCACGACTTGCAAAATGCGTGCTTGTTGCGGCATGGGAGACAACTCATGCAGGCAATAATCTCTAAACGGGCTGAAAATGTACTGTGCTGGTGACTCGAATGCGACAGAACTCACCGCTTCTGTGCACACTGTCAAATAACACGGGGACCTCAAAGTTGTTCGCAACTGCCCACTTTCCTTGTCACCGAGAATTTCATTTTTTCCTTCTCAGTTAGTCATTACTAAGCTCAGCCCGGTCTCGGTTAGCCCGATTTGGGCGTCGTGGGCAGGGGGTGGAGAAGCGCACGCGGCCCCTGGAACAGGAATGCACCCCCACCCCTCACGCCGCAAACGTGATTGGAGATGAATGTAAGAACGTGATGGACAAGTTACACAAACATTGTGCAAACGGGCGTCGTTCGCAGTAGACACACGTTTTTACACCTCCGCCTGGGCCCGGGGTATACTGAACTCACTCACCGCACGAGTTGCAGGGTCCTTTTTTTTAAATTAGATTTTTTAACATTTTGACCGGAGTCACCGACCATCCTAAATAACTGCACTTTTTCCCTTTTTTTTCAGCTGTTTTGTCATTTTGAGTTGCGCTGTGGCTTTTTGTGAGAATGATACTGATAACTCTTTCCATCAGTGCCGTCTAGTTATGTCGCGACAACGAATGGAGCAGTAATGTTTATATCCCGGTCCGCAGGCAGTACTCTCAGTTTGTGTGTTTTCGGGCACGGGACAGCGCGCGTCAGTGTGTGTGTGCGTGCGTGTGTGCGGTGCTGTGTGTGTGTGTGTCAGTCAGTGTGTGTGTGTGTGAGTCAGTGTGTGTGTGTGTGTGTGTGTGCGCGCGCGCACGTGTGTGTGTGTGTGTGTGCACGTGTGTGTGTGTGTGTGTGTGTGTGTGTGTGTGTGTGTGTGTGTGTGTGTGTGAGAGACGCCACGCGCGCTTTCAAATCCAGGACTTTTTTTCTGTGGTGAATGTACTGGATCGCTTGATAGCTTTGATACATGTGTATCCTAATTGAGTCCGTCTGCATTTCAATCATGAATACATGCTTGAGATGAATGTGATCACTGATTGCGCATTACTGTCAATGTTACTGAAGCACTGGTCAGTTACCACTGTACATTATCTTGTCCATCATAGTCTCGGCAGACGTTCTGCCACACTGGCAGCTTGCCGTGAGATAAACTGAGTTACTACATACATGTATGTCATTTTATTATCGTGTTTATTGTGCGACTGTGTCAGTTCATTTGTATCGTTTTACCCGGCTTGGTCTCCAACTGACGCGGTTACAGAGAAAACCTTGAATTGAGTCGGCGTCGCCGACAACACACTGAGTCAGTTAGTAGGAGTTCGTACGGAGGACTGACTTCGTTGAGCAGCGTAGCCCATTTGCATGTAAATTAGGCACGTTACGGGTACCATTAGCTAATCGCAGCGCCGGCGTTAGCAGCTCGCGGCCTCTGCCGTGTGAGCCTAATTTACATGTAAATGGGTTATGCTGCTCAGCGAAGTCCTCCTTACGAAGTCCTACTAAATCTGCCTAGTGCCTTCACGCTGAGGGGCTATCCGGTGTAGGATCCGGTCCGGTCCCCCCTCTGAAGCAGTCCCCCGGGGGACCAATTCGTGGCAAAAACTGCTCTATAATGGTCCCCCCTTAGACATCCAGCCTCGTTTTCGACTGGTCCCCCTGGGCGATTTTGGTCCCCCCTCGCATCCAAAATAGGCCCCCTCTCGAACTGGTCCCCCTCTTTTCTAACCAATGTAGAGCTATGTCAGTATTTATTTTTAACTTTATTGTTATAGTGTGTGTCAACTCAGTAGAAAACGTGACTCTGGATCTCTCTCACTCTCTCTCTCTCTCTCTCTCGCCCCCCACACTTTCTCTCCTCCCCCCATCTCTCAAACACACACACACACACATTATGCACGCACGCACGCACGCGTGCACACTCACTCACGCACGCACGCACGCAAACACACACGCGCACACACACACACACACACACACACCTCTTTCGTTATATGTATAATTATTTTCATTTTTGTACAGAGATGTTATTCAAGATGATCTTGAACTGGGTCAAGGTTACAGTGTCAAATCTAAACTTTTAAAAGTGATTTAACTTCGTAGATTTGCCGTTCTATGTAGCCTATACTTTTGTTTTTTTTATTTTCTCTTCTTTTTTTTTGTGGGATGAGGAAACGGTCGCCACTAAAAAACAAAAGTATAGGCTACATAGAACGGCAAATCTACGAAGTTAAATCACTTTTAAAAGTTTAGATTTGTTTTCTCTTTTCTTTTATTTATTTTTTTTGTGGGATGAGAAAACGGTCGCCACGCTTCTTGACACGTCACGTGACTCGTGTCAAACATGCCTATAATTATAAGTACACGACAATTCATTCCGTACTTGGGCCACCGAGGTTGAGATATTTGCTGCAGCCACCCTCTTGGACACGCCCGTGTATGTGTTCACAAGAGAGGCTCCAGGCCGACAACCTAGGTGGCTGAAATACGGGCCAGTTTGGCAATCGGCCCCATTGAAAACAGACAGAGTAATTTATATAATGAATCTTGGACATCACTTTGCTCCTGTTTTTTGTGTCACTCCTTAGACCAGAACTGTTAGTCTTCTGCTGTTTTTGTTGTTTCAAGGGTCATGATTTGAGACACTGGTACTCAGTCTTGACTGTCTACTTGAAGTACGCTGAAAGCCAAAGGTGGCAACTAGTTTTCATGTCATGGACACTTACTTAATTTTGAAGAAATATTTTTCTATGGCGTTGTATAGAAAATATTAGATACTTGGTCTTTGATGTTATTCTCTAAATGCTATTTCCAGTTTTAAAAAAATGACAGGAAATGTGGACAGCAAAAAACAACCAATGCAAAAAAACAACTGAAAGAAACAAGAACACAACCAAACAAATATATCTCACACACACAAAAATAACAACAAGCACATAAATCGGAAAAAAAGAAAAAAAATGTTCCTATGGCCCTGTGCTTTTGGGGACAATAAAGTTTTGTAACAATAAAGTTAAAAATAAATACTGACATAGCTCTACATTGGTTAGAAAAGAGGGGGACCAGTTCGAGAGGGGGCCTATTTTGGATGCGAGGGGGGACCAAAATCGCCCAGGGGGACCAGTCGAAAACGAGGCTGGATGTCTAAGGGGGGGACCATTATAGAGCAGTTTTTGCCACGAATTGGTCCCCCGGGGGACTACTTCAGAGGGGGGACCGGACCGGATGCTACACCGGCATCAGTGGCCGGTACTTGTTCGCTGAGGGCGTCAGACAGGGCCTGACTGACCTTCACAAACTGAGTAGGATTTGTCACAAATCGGCGAATGTCACTGGATAATGCGAGGACTGATGTAAATCAGTCAGTTCAGTAGTTTCTATCAGTGACTCCCTGCTTTCCCAGCACTGACATGGTGCGGTTTTCGGAGGGTAAGATTACCGGCCACCAGCACCGAAGTGCCGGCAGACGCAACCAGACTTAAAGGGAGACAACTCAGGTTAAACTGCATTCTTAGACTCCAGAGTGCAGTCCCTTTTCGGCGGGGCGTGAAAATGTGACTGCTTACACCCAGCGCCATTTTCAAAAATGGCGAATTTTTTTTTAGAAAAGCGAAGACTTGTGTGTCATATGATTCGATTTGAAACGAAGTCTTGAATATCCGACCACTTTTCGTTTGGGCAAAATCTTTGCCAGCGGACAATTATTGTTGCGCTTTGATGGCACTGTTTACGTGGTACACTGATCCAACAGGATATGAGTAAACGGCAAGGGGGTTGCACTCTGACTGACAGGCCAAGGTGTGGCACTCTGCAGGCAAGTATCATTGCACGGTGCAGACGATCACGTACCTGCCTTGTGGTGGAATAAGAGACGATTACAAAAGCATACACACCCGTGCTCTAGGACTGAATGTAATAATAGATCTGTCCATTCAGACAGAGACATGTTATGTATGTCTCTGATTCAGAAACACGCCTACTTTCACTCTGAAGACAGCCTGCCATCACTTGCGCCACTGAGGATCCCTCTGGGTTCAAAGCTGGTCAAGGATGACATAGTGCGCGACCTTGTGTTTGAGAGCACCGAGACAATTTAGGCCCGTCACGGTAGCGCAGTGAGCGCCATTTCCCCACTGTGCCAAGAAGATTTGCCAAGAAGATTTTTATTGCCGGCTCTGAGCCCAAGGGGCTTTTAAAGCCACGATACAATCACAATTTTATCACCGCGAGCGGCTGTGTCAATATGTACATATATCAAAATCAGAATCGCCCACACTACACATTTCTCGCACACATACACAAACATTAAGAACATAAACATTACTGATACGGTACACAGTGTAGCAAGTGGATAATATGAGCAACGCAGACATGCTAAGAAGAGTATTAAATTTTACAATGTGGGTTGATTGACATGAGCAAAGAAAGTCACGAATCAAAATAATGAGAATATTACTGCTATAAAGCGTGACAGTTTCAGTAGTTGTGCCTTTTTCTTTTTATTCATCAAGGTGTGCATTTTCATGACATTAGGGTGGGAGTGGTAATATTTTGGTAGCAGGCTTATACGGCTTTCTTTTATTAGCGGGTGTGGACAATTGAATAAATAGTGAAACTCGTCCCCTATCTCATTTTTTTCACAGAGTGAACATACTCTTTCATTTCTTGGTATCCCAAGTAGTCTCTGGTGTTGAACTGGCAGTTTGTGATTGCTAAGTCTAAAATTCAGGAGGTTTCGCCGTGCAGCAACAGAGATTTTTATCAAATATTCTTCAAACCCAAAATTATCTTTAAACAATCTGTATGTTATACATACATTATTTTCAAAGACTTCCTGTTTCCAAGCTTGCATATACTGGTCGCGCAATCTCTCCTTCACTATTTTTTTGAACTGGTCAATAGAATAATTAACATTTTGACGTTGTAACCAAATATACGACAGACCAAGATTATTTAATAGCATGTGCACGCTTTTTAACCATGGTAGTTTTATTTGCGTGCTTTCATACAAGTTATGACACAGACGTAACAATGAAGAAGTAATGTTAACCGATCCAGCATTCATAAGTTGCGTCAATTTGTACCAAAAAGTTAACATTCTACATTTGGCCTCGATGGAGATAGGAAACGTACCCAGCTCACCAAAAACCATGCAAGATGGAGTAGAAGTTTTAACCTTGAGTATTATTTTTAAAAATTTCAATTGCAGTTTTTCGCAGATGTCCAGAGATCCCATTGACCATACTTCACTGCCGTACAACAGGATAGGATGAATGCATTTTTCAAATAGGTCTAATTGTAGGTCAATCGGCAAATCAAGTTTTCTGCACTTTTTCAATAGTGAAAACATAGCCTTGTTTGCAATATTGTACTGCATCTTTTGGGCTTTACTAAATTTGTTGTTGAAATTAAAGGTCACCCCAAGATATTTATAGTCCCATACTATTTCAACTTCCTCTCCATCAAATAAAAATCTGGGCAGGTTTCTAATCTTCCCGCGTGAAAAAGCCATCACTTTTGTTTTACTAGTATTTATATCTAGCCCGTACATATCACAATATTGTTTCATCAAATCTAGGGCTGTTTGCATGTCGTTAGGTGACTCAGCCAACACGGCTGTGTCGTCTGCATATAGCAACAAAAATAGGTACAAATAACTTTCAATGTTATCTAAGTTGCACTCATGTGCAAGAGTTCGAGGCAGGCTTAACCCATGTACAGTCTGTCCCAGGAAGGACTTAAGATCATTTAAAAAAAGTGAGAACAAGATTGGCGATAAATTTTCCCCCTGCCTTAAGCCGATATTACAAGAAAAAAAAGTTGTTGACAGACCTTTGGAAGTCTTTACACATGACTTAGCCTTAGCATACATGTCTTTAATAACGTTCAATACATTTCCATTTATATCAGATCGCAGCAACTTTTCCCACAACATGAACCGTTGGACATTATCGAAAGCTTTTCGGTAATCGATAAATGTACAATACAACCTCTTCTTGTTTTGTAAATACAGGTCAATCAGACAATACAACGAAAAAACATGATCCATCGTGGAGAACCCCTTTCTGAATCCAGCTTGTTCATATCCTAACAAATCGTTGGTTTCTAAAAAAATATTTATTCGTTCATTTAGGATGCTGGTAAAGAGTTTTCCGAAGCAGCTCAAAAGAGTTATTCCTCTGTAGTTATCCGTGTCGTTTTTGTTACCCTTACCCTTATATATAGGACAAACGATTCCAATCGACCACTCTACTGGTGCTTTTCCAGTCCTCAGAACAATGTTGAACAGCATGTGGATAGCAGAAAGCAGTTTGGCAGAGGACACCTTTAAAAATTCGTTTATGATTGCATCAAATCCACATGCCTTGTTATTTTTCAGCTTTTTCAGGCAGTTCTTTATTTCATCGAGTGTTATTTCTTTATTGAGTTCTTCGTTTTCCAAACTAACTTTGTCAAATTCATCTTCGTTTTCTTGTGCAGTACAAGGGTCTTCTCTGTCTACATTTCCGAGTTTTTCAAAATGTTCAATAAAGGCATCATGTGTGGGACAACTGTCATCTCTAGAATCATCAGAGCTTTCCTTTAGTAATTTCCAGTATCGTCTTGGGTCTTGCGACTTTAAATTCCTTATCTTAGCTTGCATGTCTTTTTTGTACTTGTTATAGTTGGTATGAAGCAATCGTTTGTACTCTTTGTGTGCACGTTTTCTTTCATTATTATACCTAACCCCGCCGAATGTTACATGTCTACGTTTAGCCCTACGATATTCGCGTCTCTTTTCCCTACACCCTGCATTAAACCACGGAAGATTTTTTGCTTTCCTGTTTTTTGTGCATGCATGATGGGTATTAGGGGTTACTGGGTCTTTAAGCATATTGGTTTTCTTTGCAGCTTCCGTCATTAGTACAGCAATATCCTTGGTAACGCGGTCGATGTCGGCCTGCGTTATTTGGTCAGTGATTTCTAGAAGTCTCTTAAGTCTAGCATTTATATCAGTAACCGACTGATCATCAATCAATTCGAGAAAATCTCGTTCCTTCTCAGGTTTCCACAGAGGCTTTGCATAATAAATGTTTTCAGGGTCTTGGCTTTCTGATGGGTGCCTGTCCGTTTGGATTGTGCTATGTTCAGTTTGTAACGTCATCAACAAGGGGCAGTGTACATCAGATAAACATTCATTAAAGTCGTCAACCTCAAATTTAGAGATACAGGGAAAAATACTGGGTGAGGCAAGAACGTAATCTACAAGACTAACTCCCTTACATGTCACTTTGCCTATAGTAGCGTCGTTACCAACTCTGCCGTTCGCGATCAGAACATTCTGGCTCATACAAAGCTCAACAAGGGCATAGCCATAATTATTCACTACTTGATCCTGTGAACATCTTACTTTCCTAACATTAAAAGCTTCCATCATGTCAGTTACTGAAATATTGCCTGTTGGGTCGGTTGTCTCACGATCGCTTATATAGTCCTGCAACAACCCAGTTCTTGAATTAAAATCACCAACTAATAATACTTTATCTGAATCAAAATTCAGTAGAGTTTCTTCTATATCTTGGAAAGCTGCTATGTTCGAATATGGAGAGCCCTCTGGTGGTATATATACAACAGCACATAGGTATTTTACTGGGGTGGACCGTTTGTTCGGGCACTCGAATTCAAAGAATAAGCAATTTGAAGAAACATTGTGCTGAATAAAGCGATAATATTTATGCAATTTCTTTTCAATTCGTGTAGTTAGCGATTTGTGTTCTACAATCTTAGTTCTTGAAAGATATTCGTCCCGCACTAATAATGCCATTCCTCCAGACTTTCTCTTACAGGTCTCTCTGTTCTTTACAAAACATGTGAAGCCCGGAATATCAATAGTATCAAGGTCATCCAATTTAGTCTCTGTCAGGCAGACGATATCCGCTTCGTTAATATACTCACAAAATTCGGGACATTTCAGTTTACTAGTTAAGCCACATACATTAAGTGTCAGAAACCTAATAAATTCATCTTTGGTGCCGTTACCTAGATTATCACCATTGCTAGCGTCATTACACACAGCACTGTGAAGTTCATCGCCCTTATTTATAGCAATGTGGTTTACATCATCATTACACATAACGCCGTAGGTAACATCACTCATGACCCCATAAATAACATCATTACACACAGCGCTATGAATATCATCATTACACACAGCACTATGAATATCATCATTACACACAGCACTATGAATATCATCATTACACACAGCACTATGAATATCATCATTACACGCAGCACTATGAATATCATCATTACACACAGCACTATGAATATCATCATTACACCCAGCACTATGAATATCATCATTACACACAGCACTATGAGTATCATCATTACACCCAGCACTATGAGTATCATCATTACACCCAGCACTATGAATATCATCATTACACCCAGCACTATGAGTATCATCATTACACCCAGCACTATGAATATCATCATTACACACAGCACTATGAGTATCATCATTACACCCAGCACTATGAATATCATCATTACACCCAGCACTATGAGTATCATCATTACACCCAGCACTATGAGTATCATCATTACACCCAGCACTATGAGTATCATCATTACACCCAGCACTATGAATATCATCATTACACCCAGCACTATGAATATCATCATTACACCCAGCACTATGAATATCATCATTACACCCAGCACTATGAATATCATCATTACACCCAGCACTATGAATATCATCATTACACCCAGCACTATGAATATCATCATTACACCCAGCACTATGAATATCATCATTACACCCAGCACTATGAATATCATCATTACACACAGCACTATGGATATCATCATTACACACAGCACATGAGATCTGCCTAACCTTACCATCTCCCCTATCAACCTGTATTTCAACCTGTATTTCACCCTGTATATCACCAGTTTGACTCCATATGTCATTATCAACCCACCTATCACCATTAAGACTATGAGTATCATTAACGTCGCACCTATCACCCTGAGTCATATCATCATTGCACATATTACCATGGGTAAAATCTTTACACGTAGAACCATGCGCATCAGTATCATTATCATCCACCTTATCAACTTGACTCTCGTCGTTATTACACATAGCACCATGGGTAACATCACCATTCCACGCAGAACCATGTATATCATTATCATCCCCCTTATCAACTTGACTGTCACCATTATTACACTTAGCACCATGAGCAACATCACCCTTACACACAGAACCATGCATACCATTATCATTAAAACAATAAATCTCATCATTATTATTCCTATCACCCTGAGTCCCAGCATCATTCGAAACAGCATAATGTGTCTCATCAGTGTTCATAACAGCACGATGAATGTTATAGTTCGCAGCAGCGCCGTAAGACTTATCAGCACCCATATCACCCTGATTCATCATCGCATCGTTCTTTATATCATGATGGTCATCGTTCATGACAGCTCTGGGCGTTGCCAGCTCATTGTTCATAACCGCACTTGACAGACATTTAGTAACCTGAAATGCAGCTCGGCTGTTCGTGTGTGCGTCAGCCTCCGCAGTCCGTACAGTCGGGTGGAAACCCCCTGGGCGGCCCTAGTTGTCGGCAACCAGGTGGGACAAGCCGAGGGAAACGAAGTCAACACTCTCGACATCCAACCTGTCGAACAGATCGTCCGGAGTTTCGATAACGATCGGCTTCCGTTGGCCGCCACTGGTCGCAGCGTGACCCTCGGGCAGCTTCTTCAGACAGTACACCCTGCCGTCAACGGTCCAGGCCCTCTCCACGCCATCCAGTCGCTGGACGTAGCCAAGTAGTCTTGCCCGCAACGGAGTAAGGTCGTCATTTATGTAGATCCTCTCGCAGCCCTCTTCTCCCTTCAACTGCTTCTTCTTCTCCATAACCTCTCGTCTCTTGCGTCTGGACATGAACTTGACGAGTACAGGGCGGGACCCGTTCTTCAGCTTCCCAACACGGTGGATTGCGGCCGTGTCATCCAGCTTGACATCAACCCCACACTTCGTGAAGATGTCCATCACCTTCCTTTCCACCTGCTCTTCCGTTTCGTCTTCGTCCTGTTTGATGCCGTACACCCGGACCGACTCTCGTCTGGTGTATTGCTGCAGTAGGTCATTTTCGTACGTGAGGCGGGTGACGCTAGCCAGGAGTTTGTCGTTGGTAACACGCTCCGGCTGGCTGAAGCGCTCGTCTAGATCTCTCACTATCCCTCTCATCACCTCCCCAACCGCTACGGACACGGCAGTGGCGAGCGCCGGGATCAGCTGACGGATGAGCGGGTTGTCGAAGTCGCCACTCTTGTCTTTGCCCTTGAAGCCGCTCAAGGTGTCGTTGACTCGGGACAGTACAGTCTCGTGGATGGCAGCAACATCAAACTGTAGTTTGCCACGTTCGTTTTTCTCTCCCTCTCTCAGGCCCCCAGTGGCATCGTCGCCTGCCACCTCGGCAGCATCCATCAGGTCGCGAGCCTTCTTTGCCTTGCTTTGGTCTTTCTTTGCCGACGAGAAAGGCGACTGGAAAAGTCCTCTTTTCGCTCCCCGATTCATTCTCACAGAGATCACTGTTTACACAGCTCACAGTTAGCACAGCTCACAGTTAGCACAATTCACCACCGTAGCTCACGTGCAACACAGGTACAGCAACACACAGGGTTTCACATTGTGATCGGTCATCGGACATTGACGGATACTGGAGGCAAAATGTCCGATCGATTTTTTTATGTTGAGGACAAATGTCCGATCGTTTACTGAATGAGGCCGTCATTGTCCCATTGTTTCTTCGTTTGACTCGGACAACGCGTTCGCTTTGTTTGAAAAAGAAGTTATAAAAAGAAAAAGAAAAGACCGAAAAGAAGTTAAAAAAAAGAAAAGACCGAAATCGCGACGACTCTTCGGTTCGTCGCTATTGAATGACAAAGGGTGCGAATAGAGAGTGCTTTCCCTTGCGTGACACAGATAGCCATGGATACACTTCCGGTTTATATTGATCGACTCGAGTACCCAAAGAGACTTGTACTGCAAGTTTGGATATGTTGAAATGCCACCCAAAAAGAAACCGAGAGTGGAGAAGGGTCAGAGGTTGCTGTTTGACAAGTGTTCTGTTCTGAATTTGTCCTATAGATTTGTCTGTGGTCCGGACAAATGTCCTATTACTGTTGTGTTGTCCAGGACAATTGTCCTATACAAGGCATTCAAAATGTGAAACCCTGAACACAGAGGTACTTTCCACTGAAAGACTCTGTGCCCCAGAGAGTGCTGCATTCTCTAGGGTAGTCTTTCTTTTCCTTAGTAACGGGCGCAACTCATACCCTCTTGAATTTTTTTTTTTTTTTTTTAATTTACTCGTTTCTCTTCAACAACCGTCAAATCTTTCGCCTTGCATGATCCCGTGCCATTTGAGGCCGTGTTTCCCACAACATAAACTTTATAGTTACCTCAGGAAGTCATCCACTGGTTATACCTTTTGTGCCTCCGTCAGAAATCTATCCTGCCGCTGCTGACATTAGTATTTACAGAAACTACAGAACGCCTTTCTGTTACTGCAATGTCATCAAGCCGGTTCTAGGGCATGTTACAACGCTTCATCGGGACACCCGTAGTCAGACTATTCCGGTATGATGTTCTAACATGGTTCTAGGGTACCTAAAACAAAGGCTTAACAAGATAGACGACCAAATTTCAACAACTGAATGCATCAGCACGGTGTCTACAACTAGTACAAGAAAAGTGGAGCTGAAATCCTACCTGCAGCCTTCTGCTCACAGAATTCCGAAACAGCCTTTGCACGCTTTGTGATATAGCTCGCTTAGAAGAAAATATCCGGTCTGACAGCGTTTCTCATGACTGAATCGAGGAGGCTAAGACTTAGAATATGAATAGACTTAGTCATTTTCTTTTACTAAAATTCGAAGTTTCCAGTGTCGTGATTTGTATCGTTGCTGCTTTAGATGCTGTGATACATGTATCTGATTCTGTTCAATGCCCTGCTCTGGAAGTCTCCTGCACATCAAAAAATAAATGCTGTGCGTCTGCCTGTAATTGCCTGCATCAGGCCAAGGTGTGTCACGTGTGTTTTATGTGTTAGTGCGTGCGCGCACACGCGTGTGTGTGTGTGTGTGTAGCTCAATGAGTTGCCGTAATGTGAGAATAAGCGCTAGATAAGTACTTTTTTTCTTTTCTTTTTGTAAATCCCAAAACCTGAATAGCTGATCTAACCCTTTGCATTATGTGGTTGTAATGTGTTGATGTGAGTTCACATGAGTGTGCATGTGTGTATTTTACGTATTTATTTTAGTTTGGATTTACACAAGAACTTCTCCCAACACAACTGTTTTTGCTTAACTTGTCAAACTCATGTTGTACTTTCTGTGCCTGTCAGGAGACAATTGTGCATCCTTTCTCTATGTCCGTCCATAAAGGATGTTTTTTGTTGTTGTTGTTGTTGCTGTTGTTTGGTTTTCTGTTTGGTTTGTTTTGTGTGTTATTGTTTTTTTGTTTGGGGGTTTTTGGTCACGTTTTCATATCACTCTCCAGCAAGTAACTCCATTGGAGGTACCAATCTCATGCTTTCTGGACCACTCAAACCATTGAGGCGGACAATAAAGTGTTAGACAGAGTACTGGACTGAATAATTTCATTCAGCAAATTGCATATTTGCATATACATACATGTACCAACTGAAAAAACATCAAAATGTACAGATGAACAAGTAGTTTGTTACAAACAGAGATGCAGGTTATGGTATCACTGGATAAATTCACAAGGGCATGGCTCCCCTCTAGAACTGTAACCGATTTGAACTGAAACATACATGATAAATGATTAGCCTATACATTTTGCAAGAGAGTGCCAACAGTTCTTACGCTTTCCACAGACAAAAAGCTCACACAGATAGAATCAAACTTGTAAATTCCGCTTAGGAAAACTCTAGAAGAATAATTTGGTCACCAACACAAAACGAGGGTAAAGGGGTAGCTAAATTATACTCCAGTATTAATTTTTCCAACAAACTTCACAGTTATTCAATTCATATAAACTATTCATATCCAACTCTCTTTCCAGTTATGGAAGAGCAGCTCTAGTTAACGTTATGGCTCTATCAAAACTGTGGTATACAGGGAGCAGACAATATAATCCTAACTGCTAGGCGCTCCTAGTTCTACACCAGTAGTTTAATTTTGCTCACTGCAGTGAAAACAGCACCGTGTGTGTGTGTGTGTGTGTGTGTGTGTGTGTGTGTGTGTGTGTGTGTATCTTTACACGAAAATAATATCTGTTTTGTGCGTGTTTATAAACGCACGCACACACACTTCTGGCAGACTGAGAGAGCAATCAAGCATGCATACACATGCACTGGCCGGCGGTACACGCTTTTCAAGTCAGTTTCAGGACGTTCCACAACACACTGTGTCGGTCTTTCTCAATAGTCCCCCCCCCCCTCCCCCCATCCCTCTCTGTGTCAGTCACCACCACCCACCCACCCCACCCCCCTCCCTATGCGCTGAGAAGGGCCGACGTGACGACTGGTCAGTGCTGCGCAATACCCCAGACTCCGAGTCCTCCTCCCCGGCGACGAGCTCAAAGCGAGTTTGTGTATTGTACCACTGAACCAGAATGTGGAACCTAGACCAGACACAGATTTTGGTCATTCGGTCCCTGACCACTGAAGGCTTCACGCAGTCAACTGGTATCGGCGATCATGGCACTGGAAATGCCGCTTCGCCAATACGCCTTCTGTGTTCTGTGTCCAGCAACTGAGCAACGCCAAGTGCCGGATAGACCGGGCTATACTTTAAATGCAGTGCCGTTTTCCAGCGAGGAAATTTTCAACTGGACATTACTTTCGACAAATTCAAAGAACTGTGATGACAGATCGTGCCGACCGTCTCACTGCTGAGGATTCACTCCGTCTTCGGATCGTGGTTGTCAAACTCATGGACCATGAAGGAAATTTTCAACTGACTGGACATTACTTTCAAAAAATTCAAACTGTGATGGTTTTCACATCGGGCAGTGCCAGTGCCAAACAGTATCTCAATCCGAGTCTGTGAAAGACAGTGATGGGGGCTTTGGATTTTCAGTGTGTATGTGTTTGGGTGCTTCGGTGACCGTGACTGAACTGATGTTGTGAATCAGTGCAAGTGCCGGAGTCCTTTTTTTTTTCACATATATCATTATGCATGTCTGTAGTCCCCCCCCCCCCCCCCCCTAATTTTATTTAAGACACACAATTTACTGCGGTGATTCTGGTTCCCACAGGACTCGCCTAGCTGTAACACACATACACACACACACACTGGTGAGCCTAACCGGCTCAAAAGGCAGCTGAGCCTCTGGTCGGGTCTGTCCGCAGGCTTCTATGGGTTCCGGTGACAAAAAATCCTTCTTGGCGACAAGACGCCGCCATGATTAAGAATATTCGTACATCGAGACTCTTTTCTTTTCTTATTCTTTGTAACAAACTAAATAACTTGTCTTTCCGTTTGCCGCGAAATAGCCTTTGTAGCTTGCGCGGCGCAAATCCATATATATATATATATATATATATATATAATGGGGAAGTAAGTAAAGCTGAGAGCGCTCCCTAGATCTAGGAGATGTGTGCTTTGTATGCCAGTGGACAAGTCCGCCTTGCCCTATATTGGCTACAAGCCACAGTGGAGGGGGGGGAGGGGGAATCTACCATCCTACCGCTGAAACGTCTAACAGATCTAAGGGTATCTCACCATTCATAGGGCCCCCATTCCCCTCCCACCGGGAGGAAAATGGTCGGTACACCCAAGGCCATATGAATTGGTGATTTTAGCCGCTCACGACCATGGTTTCGGGTCAATGGGACCCTCATCAGGTGAGCATGCGGCGATACCACGAGGGGTGCAGCGTCCAACTAGCACTAAAAGGCTGCCCCAGAATAATCTGGTGCGTCTCCAGTACTAGCAGACGTCGCTACCCTAAAGCTCTGCAAGAGGTTTCAGCGGAAAAAGACTAAATAATTTAGAAGGAGCAACTGCCTAGGTGTAATGTCATGTAATTACATTTAATATAAAAAAGGAACAAAGGCGTCTGTTGAGGTCTGCATCTTGTGGGATAGCTCAAACACCTCAAACTCTCAGTTTACATCGCACGCTGGAAACAACGCTTCAACACGCGGTTAGAGTTTTGGCCGGAATAGGCAAAACGCTGAAAACGATACAAATTTGCCACAGGCACAGTGTGAACAGAGAAAAGAAAGACCTCAACAGGTTATGGGCCCAGTAGCAGCAGACTGATCTTTGATGGGATAGAAACCCACTACGAACAATGGGAGGTAAAGTTTCTCGGTTATATGAGAATCCACAAGTTGCATGACGTCATCACAAGACCGGCGCCAACTGGCGAAGTTGCGCTCGCAGCAGACGGAGAAAGAAATGCGTTGGCTTACGCACAGCTCACCCAGTTTCTCGATGATCGCAGCCTGTCTTTGGTGATGAGAGATGCAGCTGACGATGGCAGAAAAGCATTGCAAATCTTGAGGGGGCACTATCGTGGTACAGGGGCATCACAGGTGATAGGTCTATACACTGAACTGACATCGTTGGTGAAAGGGGGTGATGAATCCGTCACTGACTACATCTTGAGAGCTGAGACAGCAGCAGTAGGACTCCGAGGAGCAGGGGAGACGGTCAGTGATAGACTTTTGATCGCAATGGCGCTGAAGGGATTACCAGAGTCGTTCCAATCATTTGTAACAGTCGTTTCACAAGGCACACAGCAGACCTTTGCTGAGTTCAAAGTAGCTTTTCGGGGGTTCTCTCCGGGTACTCCGGCTTCCTCCCCCTCTGCTTTGGAAATGTTCAGCCCACCAAATTTGATAAATAAATGCAATTCTAAATTCCGAAATTTTAATAGCTGAGCTGACCCTTCGCACCACGTGATTGTAATGTGTGTATGTCCAGTGTGTGAGAGAATGCGTGTGATTCACGTGAGCGTGCGTGTTGGGTTCAGTTCGCGGCGCTTTGAGCCGATTCATGAAATTGGGTAAAGCGCCTATACAATACTCATTATTATTATTATTATGAGGACACGATGAAGGTGAGGACAGGAGCAGACTCGGTGTTGAAGGCTCAGGGCGGCGCAAGTTCAAGCACAGATGGAGGCAACAGACAGAAGAGAGATGTGTGTTATAAGTGCCGAGGCTTCGGGCACTACTCCAGACACTGTACGGCAGCACCAAAGCAGTGGTGCAACAGATGCAGGAAAACCAACCATAGTGACAAAAACTGTAGATTCCAGAGGAAAGAGAGTGGTGCTAGTGCATACCAGGCAAGTGAAACTGTGAAGGACACAGGGGAAGAAAGTGACGTTTTCTTTAAGGTGACAGAAGAAGATGATATTGATGTATTTCCAGATTTCTTCTTAGTGGACACGGGAGCCACCACACACATTGTGAATGATGAAGATTTGTTCTCAAGTTTTTGCACTGATTTTCGGCCTGAGAAACATTTCATTGAATTGGCAAATGGCACGAGAGAGAATGTGGCAAAGAAGAAAGGCTGTGTGAAAGTGGAAATGAAAACAGATGATGGACGAATGATGGATGTTACATTACAGGATGTCTTGTATGTTCCTTCATTTCCACAGAATATATTTTCTGTTCAGGTTGCAACCCAGAAAGGTGCCAGTGTTTCGTTCCAGCCCCAGAAATCCAAGATCACCTCCTCACATGGTGAAAGTTTTGACCTTCAAAAGAAAGGAAAACTGTTCTATCTGCCAGTTTTCAGAAAACTGGTGAAAACAGAAAGTGCAAATCTTGCACAAGGCATAATGGGGTGGCACGAAACACTTGGGCACTGCAACCTTGATGATGTCTCTAAATTAGAGAATGTGGTGCATGGAATGAAAATCACAGGGAAAGAAAGAAAATCATGTCCTACTTGTCTGATGGGTAAAATGTGCAATGAAAGAAGCAAAGATGAAAGAGTCAAAGCAAAGAAGCCCATGGAATTCATTCACACTGATTTAACGGGCATGATACACCCGCCAAGCAAAGAGGGGTACAAGTACGCCCAAGTTTTCGTTGATGATTTTTCAGGCACAGAGTTTGTCTACTTCATGAAAACAAAAGATGAAACGGTCAAAGTGACAGAGAGATTCATTGCCGATTCAGCCCCTTACGGGAAAATTCAAACCATGAGAATGGATAATGGCACAGAATTCACTTGCAAAGAATTCAAAAATCTGATGGTTAGAAACAAAATCAAACAAGAATTTTCAGCTCCTTAGGCCCGATGCACACGAGCGTCGGCGTCAGCACCATGAAGCAAGCAGCGAAGGCTGTCTCGCATCATACGCCTCGCGTGAGCACGCGGTGTGCGCCGTTTGCATGCACACTTGGCTTCGGCGTCATTCGCCTGCACGGCCTGTTCGCTGAGCCCACACTGCACGCGCTGACCCACACTGCTTTCTGATTGGCTGAAACCAAGTCTGCAGCGCGGCGTCAGCAGCAGAAATAGGACATGTTCTATACGCGGCGTCAAAGGATTCCGCCGCCTGGCATCATTGATGCCGTTGCCTGTCGCCAGGCGCCGATGTCATGCACACGTGGCGGCGCCTTGAAACTGTCGCCGGGAGTCAGATCCGCCGCTCGGCATCATGACGCTGACGCTCGTGTGCATCGGGCCTTACTCGCCACACCAGAATGGCACAGCTGAGAGAAGCTGGCGTACAATTTTCGAAATGGTCAGATGCATGCTGATTGATGCAAAACTGCCAAAAGAAATGTGGCCGTATGCAGTGTTCACTGCTGCATACATCAGAAATAGGCGCTTGAACAAAAGGTTGGCCAAGACACCATTTGAAGCCCTCACAGGGCGAAAACCTGACGTAGGACGCATGCGTCCATTTGGGTGTGAGTGTTACGCATACATTCAGAGTGGAGTAACGAAACTTGACTCCAAAAGCAAGAAGGGGCAGTTTGTGGGATATGACAGAAATAGCCCAGCATACCTTGTCCATTTTCCTGAGACTGGGGAAGTGAAGAGATGTAGAGTGGTGAAGTTTGTTCTTGACAAAACTGATGTGCATGCAAATGATGATGACCCATTGTGTGTACATGATGTTGTTTCTGATGACCATGATGTTGTGAAACCTGGCGTGAAGTCAGAGTGTGTGTCACAGAATAGGCAAAACGCTGAAAACGATACAAATTTGCCACAGGCACAGTGTGAACAGAGAAAAGAAAGACCTCAACAGCGTCGCTAAAGCCGAAAACATGCGCTCAATCAGGTCAATTTGAAAGTAGGGGAAGTAAGTAAAGCTGAGAGCGCTCCCTAGATCTAGGAGATGTATGCTTTGTATGCATATATAACTACTGCCCTAACTGACTTAGACTCACACCAGCTATCCGCAGCACCCTATACCGGGCCCTCATTGGTTGTTCCGATCACGTGGGTCAAACAGTACTTCCGGTCGTCTTGCTACAGGCGGACTAGCCCACGATGCACAAGAATACTTTGTGAAAAAAATGGCCGACTACGTGCAGTGCCAGTGCAAGCAGTACACATGTTCACTTGCACTTGTATAGATTACTTAACCAGAGCCATGCCATGTAAGCATATATCCATGCTGTCCAGATGTCCATTACAAACACAGAAGTTGAAAAAACATGTATACGATGTACCTCCTATCCCTATGGATACTGCAGATTTCTTTAAGCCATTCATTTGCGCAAAAAAAGATAACTGTAATGATCTACAGGATTTGCGTGCTGCTGCAATGAATAAGGTTATTGACCTGATTGACATCATAAACCAAGCTGACACCTCAGTTTGATGTTTTGAGGCTTGTAGTGAGCAACATCAATTCAACAATTACAGTTGCAAATAGGATGCAGGAAATTAACTCAACAGAGCATCAGAAACACTTTGCAGTACAGGAGAAGTTCGCACCCAACAAACATTTTGAAACACAGAGACATTTTTACTCAACAAAGAGGAAGTCCAGAAGAAAGAGACTGAAGTCATCTAAACCAACTGACATAAAAGACTGGCTTTAAAAGCAGCTTTGAACAAGGTTACACCTTCCTCGTGTGCTTTATGTTTTAAAGAGGATGATGATGACATCAGCGATAACATACTTTGGATACAGTGTAGAATCTGTGACAGCTGGGTGCATACCAGGTGTGATGGTGCTTGTCCATTGGATGATGAGCATAAGACAGAGACACCACAGAGGATGTGAGCAGTATTACCGTATAGCTACATGGCCATGTCTGAACTGCCTACATTTTCACATGCACTTGCAGTCCTGCTACCAACAGACAGGGTATTGTGGACAGACCAAAACAGGAAAAACTATGATGCTGAGGTAAAGCGCTTAATGCTAAGCCAGCCACAAATGGCTATTTCACATAAAAAAGATCATGCACCATTAACCATAGTACATACAGTACAAGTAGATAAAACAGGTCAGTGTGCATCATAGGCCATACTGATCATACACTATAACAGAAAGGGACAGACTCGGCATGATGGTCATGGGGCACCTTGAGTACCAGATGCAGTCCATCTACACAGGCCCGGTCCCTCATTTCTACAAAAGATATACTGTTCTTGATGACGGACTCGGGGCTACTTCCCTTTCCAAAGACCAACTCTCTATATATCGCCTTACTGCAAAGCTTTCACCCAGCCATTAAGTGCGCATACACCATCTCAGCATCTGCAGTCGACTTCCTTGACATCACAGTGAATCTCCACAATGGTTCACTTTCAACCTCAATTTGCTACAAACCCACAGACTCGCACGCATACTTGCAATACGTGTCATCCCACAGCCCTGCTACATGAAACAGCCTGCATACTCTCAGTCCCTTGGCTTCAAGAACTTAACTTTGTTCCAATCCAGATGACACTATGGAAAGTAGAAATGTCAGAATTCTTTTTGTACAGAGCCTACCCCCAACCCGTAATCGATACTGCCCTTCTCAAAGCACAGCATGGTCAAGACACTTTCCCCACTTCGTCCAGAAAAGCCTCCAAGGACAGACCTGTGTTCACCCTTGTGTTCCACCCACACAACACGCCAGTGAAACGTATCACCCAGACCCTGTCCACCTTATTTTGCAGGTAATGCTCAGCCCCTTGATGTAGGCCTTTGGCCATTCAATAACAATAAACTTGACCCTGTTGTCATGGTGCGAGAACCATGACGGAGATGACGTGAGAATGTGCGAGAGAATGGCAAACGGATGTGCGAGTGCATGTGTGTGTGCTTGTGTGTGTGATTCACTGGAGTAAACTTCCACATCTACAACTTCAACAGCCCTTCCGATTGGTAACTTGCATGTTGTTCGTTGTGTTCGTTCCTGCATGGTGTGCGTGAGTGTGTGTGGATGGTTGATTGATTGCATGGGTTGCTTTGCACCGCCTCAACGGCCATACACCACATCCTGACAGTTAAGAGCAACACGTTTTCCGTACTTGTAGTCGTGAGAAACGACTACAACCCTGTCCACCTGGCACATACTGTGCAACAGTTGGACAGATTTTCAACACTCTGTTTCTAATTGCATACAAGAGGGATACTACAGTTTGTGACATCCTGCTGCACGCTAGCATCAGACAGCCTCAACCTCCACACCTCCTGGCACGACTCCACGTGGCAAGCACAACTGTAAACCTTACACCCCTGTCTCAACTGTCACTGTTATCAAGGGCCCATAGGGCAACATGACTATCAAACGATATTTTACATGCGACAGCACCAACTTGATACATGTAGATCATACCAGTGCCACAGACATCTACACCTGTTCTTCCCCACACAGATGTGTCTGTTTTAAACCACCCCTCTTCCGTATGTGTTTTCTGTCCTGGTGCTACTAGCACACCCATCTGTGAATCCAAGTCTCAAATTCGTGCGCAGGGTCGTTTACAAGTAAAGCAAGTGAACAGCGACATCCACCAGGCAGTGGTGAGGACGAGGCACCTCCTTAAGTTGCAACTGAGGATGACAAACTCAAAGGTGGAAGAAAAACGACGACAGCTGAAGAAGTTGAACCAGAGAATCGGACACGTGGCACCAAAAAAACATGTTAAAAAGGGAACAAAGCCTCAAAGACACCATCAGGAAGTTGTGTGAAGTAGGAGCTGGATCTAGTGGTACACAAGACAGATGAAGCCTGGACTTGCCTACAGATTTCGATTTAAAAAATATGGAGCTGAAGAAGAAATCATTACGTTACAAAACTCAAGCAGAGTAAACATCTGAGCAAGAAAAAAATCAAAACAGAATTGTGGCAAGCAACTCAGCGTGGCAAATGCTACAAGAGCAGTTGCAGTTGACCAAGGGTGGGTGGGTGTTTGGGAGTTTAATGTCCTTTTCCACCACATAAGGGTGATATCAAAGACGGGGCAACAAGAAAAAGGCCCCAGCCAGGATTCTAACTCACGACCCGAGCATTGAAAGTCCAACGCTCTACCATTCGGTTACCCCGGCTCCCCAGTTGCAGGTGACCCAGAAAAAGCTGCAGATCACAGAGGCAGAGAACAACAAACTGAAAGCGAACCTTGATGCTGACCTCCCCCCAAAAAAATTCTTTCAAACTCCGGCTTAAGAAAGATGGGGCGTTTTCTGAAGCACTGTGCGAAGCTGTTGCTGCCATGACTGGCTTGGAAGTATCTGCAGAGAATGTAGGTCCAGTCACGGACGTTCTTCGTGCAGCTGGGGTGGAGGTTAATCCTGCTGACCTTCCAAGCCGACAGAGTGAGACTGCACTGGAAATTGCTGATGAAGCCCACTTCTTCATCAAGGCAATCTACATAGAGAAGACGGGCAATACAGAAACGTGGGCCATCAACAAAGATGGAACTTCAAGGCAGAAGAAAAAAATATTGACAACGATAGTGTCCTTGGATTCTGGGGAGAAACTGCCCTTGGGATTCCGTTTTGTCTCCAAAGAGACCGCAGACAACATAGCCACCACTATACAAAAGGACTTGAAGGAGCTTTGCATGATAAAGCAAATCATGGACAAGAAGCTTGAACAAGACCATGATTAAGAGCCTTTCCTTGAAGCTGAACATTTTTTTTTTAAAACTTGCCATTCTGATGAGTAACAGAGCAGCCAACGAGGGGACGGCCAACGAAGTCCTCAAGAAATGGAGGGTTGAACGACTCAATCACAACAACAGTGAAGGAGAAATAACAACAGTCCACTCCTTTTGCATGGCCTATGTGCTTCTTGGTTTCCATTACTACACCAGCCAGTTAGTTAGGGATTTACGCCGCGCGAGCTACAAAGACTATTTCCATTACTACACCAGCCAGTTAGTTAGGGATTTACGCCGCGCGAGCTACAAAGACTATTTCCATTACTACACCAGCCAGTTAGTTAGGGATTTACGCCGCGCGAGCTACAAAGACTATTTCCATTACTACACCAGCCAGTTAGTTAGGGATTTACGCCGCGCGAGCTACAAAGACTATTTCCATTACTACACCAGCCAGTTAGTTAGGGATTTACGCCGCGCGAGCTACAAAGACTATTTCCATTACTACACCAGCCAGTTAGTTAGGGATTTACGCCGCGCGAGCTACAAAGACTATTTCCATTACTACACCAGCCAGTTAGTTAGGGATTTACGCCGCGCGAGCTACAAAGACTATTTCCATTACTACACCAGCCAGTTAGTTAGGGATTTACGCCGCGCGAGCTACAAAGACTATTTCCATTACTACACCAGCCAGTTAGTTAGGGATTTACGCCGCGCGAGCTACAAAGACTATTTCCATTACTACACCAGCCAGTTAGTTAGGGATTCATGCCGCGCGAGCTACAAAGACTATTTCCATTACTACAGCAGCCAGTTAGTTAGGGATTCACGCCGCGCGAGCTACAAAGACTATTTCCATTACTACACCAGCCAGTTAGTTAGGGATTTATGCCGCGCGAGCTACAAAGACTATTTCCATTACTACACCAGCCAGTTAGTTAGGGATTTACGCCGCGCGAGCTACAAAGACTATTTCCATTACTACACCAGACAGTTAGTTAGGGATTTACGCCGCACGAGCTACAAAGACTATTTCCATTACTACACCAGCCAGTTAGTTAGGGATTTACGCCGCGCGAGCTACAAAGACTATTTTGCGGCTAAGTGAGGTCCCTCTCTGACAGGTCATTAAAAATAGAACTACACCAGCCAGAACTTCCGTTTTGCAGAACAAGGAGTACATGGAGAAAGGAGGTAAACTTGGCCGAAGGTCAACGGGGCATACTTGAAATTCAGCGTGGAATTCCCGGCCGTCAGATGTGTTCACCTTGGCACTGATATCTTTGGCCCGATGGGGGATGATAAAAATGACGTGCGGGACATGTGACTGGCATTCTGTAGTTGGAAAGGCAGGGAAATCTCTGGTGCAGTCGTACAAGGACAACAGGTTTAAATTTAATGGACTGTGTGAGAGGGCTGCCCAGATAAATCATCATCAGGATGATGTTCTGGAAGTTGGACATAATCTCCTGAACTCCAACCTGAAGGTGCAGTCTGTCTTTCAGACTGAAAGACCCCAGAGTCCAATCAATGCTCCATGCTGTTGCTCTGGTGTTTGTATTGATCACTGAAGGCGAGGAAAGAGAGGGTAGAAGCATGTAGAACCATGTTTTTAACACTCTAGGTGTATGGGAGTGGACTGTTCGGGAATGGGTACTGCAGTCAGAGGAGACTCATGGCATCCCGAAAGAGAAGGAAAAAAGGGCCTTTCCTCGAGACGACGTACAAAGTTCCACAGCAAGACAGTTTCTCGACTCACTGCCAAAGTTACCTTCCCACTACTGCAGGAAAGACTGCAGCAAATGGATGGTATCAAGGCCAAGTCCTACAAGCCAGCAAAGACTTAGGTCTTCAATGTCAACTCCCTCCACCCAAGGTCGATACAAGGCCAGTACAAGTTCCCCTCACCAGGCTGACTTGTTCAGAAACAAGTGCTTGTCTTTTTGTTTTTTTCATTTACAGTTTTCAGTAACACTAACATGTATAATCTTTATTGTGATCACTAATAATGGTCAAAGTGAAACAGTAATAATAAATATTGTCATCAGTCTGAGTTTTCTACTTTTGTACTTTAACTTATGTTAGCTAATGTGTCAGCTCAACACAATCGGCAAAAGGAAAGAGATTTACCAGCACAAGCAAAGTAAACTCAATGACAAAAATAAACATAACTGAACGATTCAAATGCTCATAAGTGAAGGGGCTCCCCACAGAGCAAGACAGTCTCCAAAAGTTCAGGATCCCTCGCCCAGTTGACTCCACTCCCAACAATGAGAGCCTGCAGGGTGCTCTTGGCGATCTCCACGCGTGACACTGTGCTCTCCAGCTCCTCCTTTAATCTGAGTGAAAACAAAGAGGACACTGTATTTTTTACAAAGCAGCAGAGCCTAACTCCAAGCAACATCTTTACCTAGCAAAACTGAGCATGCAGAACATATCAACAAACTTACTGAGTCAGAACCACTGTGAGGTGACTGGGAAAAAAAAAGAGATAAAATACCAAGACAACTACCACTCATGTTTGAATTTTGGCACAACTCAATTTTGTAACCAGGTTCTGAGGTTTGGAAGACACCCATTGTACTACTCTCCAAAGGAGTCTCAAAATCCACCAAAATGTAACATAGCCATCACACTGCACCACTACTCCCTTCTCAAATGTGTTCCAAATGACAGGAATGAGTTGCCTTACAGTTGAATAGTGCTACCCACCTCGCATGATCGACCAAGATACATACATATACATTTTTGACAAAAGGCAGGGATTGTCATCTAAGCTTATCTGCATACAAGGACAGGTTAGGCTCATGTCACATGGGGGATGTTTCAGTCTGATGTTGCTTTTGAGTTGGCTGTCAAAGCCAAAAACACGATCAGGCGTGAGGTGTTTAATCAAAGAAATGACTCAGAGTATTAATCAGTTAAACAATGAACGTTCACGTTCAACAAGTGCGGCGGACAGCAACTGCAGTTCCACTGGCATGCGCCAATCTTGAGTACAAAATGAAAGCTGAGCAATCGGTGGCTTTCGTAATTTGAATGGCATGAGTTTGAAGACAAAAATTTTCCTCCTTGGATTTGAGCACTTTGATTAAGAATGACCCTCTGAATTTGACAGAGAGAGTCAAAGTGACCCTCATTTTTGAGAGCTGTAAGGACTGGTTTGCCTCTGATGAAAGTTTCTCTATGCGCATACATGTGCAAAGCAGACATCTGTACCGGGTTAACTTGGATCAAATCTGGACAGGGCGTGGAAGTGGAACTCTGTAAGAACAGAATTTCGGGACTTCATGGTTGTTGTTTTTTTCCCTGTCAAATTCTGGTAATTGTATTTTGGCAGCAATTATTGTATCATCATACTTGATTCCAGAAATCATACAAAATACGAAAAAACATGTAGTTGGCAGCTCCAAAACATCAAACACAAGCGTGCTTTTGCTCTCAGTTAACCTAGTTTTCTGGTTTGCCTTTGACCTGTGTGCGATGTTCCGTCTAAAGCATCTCCCGTGCGACATGAGCCTCATAGATAAATGTGTATAAACCATACTCTCTACAGGCAGCATTGCTCTTCACTTGGTCCGCAGTCTTTTCAAGCCTTTTGCGGTGTTGTTCAATGATGCCCATCAGATGACGGTTTCTCTTCTTCAGTTCTGTCACACACAAAACAAAAAAACTGCTGTTCACATTACCTTTACTACAATATCTCACACATATTTGACTGTACACAAAGGGAACATGCAAACTTGGAAACATACAAAGTGATTTATACTTAACCTGTGAAACATTTTTAGTTTCCAGCAATTTCTCTACCCATGCACAAATGTGAATCATGCACTTTCACATCCAAGTCAGTACAAGATACAAAGCTCCAAAACCTGTCAGCCCTGAAAGTCTGATTTTTTGCATACTAGCCATTGGCTGATGACTCCAAATTTGTACTAGCCAAACTAGAAATGTTACCAGCCAAACTTCAAAGTTACGAAAGTTACACGTCAACAAAACATTTCCTGCACTCTCTCATTATACCGATTTGCTGACCTGCAAAGGCTTACGCAAGCAGATGGAACAGCTCATCTTGTCTACCTTTTCGTCATACTTCAACCACAAAAATTCTTTCTTCCACCTTGGAAGAAACAAGCACTGCTCAGCTGTTGCTGACTCTGCCTTCTTTGGTCAAGGGAACTCACTTATTCTTTGCTTCATTTTACTGCTAACACACTGAAAAATCAACTTAGTTTTATCACACTTGCATCTGGTGAGTAAATTTTTTAAATTTTACTCGCCCACATTTTTTTCCACCTACAATGGCGAGTAAAATTACTCACCACTTTCAGGGCTGCATATATACTATATATATATAACAACCGAAACATATAGAATTATTCTTAGCTGTAATTTAGTGTAAACTGGTCACCGTACCAAAATTTCTCTTTCTCACAGCATCAAGCTCCTTCTGCAGTTCATCCGCTGTCTGAAACAGGTTGAAATGACTGTCAAATAAGTACATCACATAGTTTAATTTTAGCGTTTCACTCATTTTAAATGTTTTTCCTGTTGTTTATGTTTGTTATGTTTTGTTTTTAAACTTAACTATGCCTCGGGGATTTTTTCCAGCTTGATCCTTCTTCACAGTAAAATATTATTCACTTGAGTTGAAAAGATTCACAAACTCAATTCAGGGCCTAACACTGGAAACACTGCTTATTTGGTGTTTTGGCATATATATGCCCCATCATGATCGGCGCACTGGAGGACCAGGTCGGTGTAAGTATACATGTGAATCAGTGTACAATGTTAGGCCCTGCTGAATTACTGGGCGAGTCTCCTTCTGCCAGTAAAACACAAAATATGACACCAAAATTTGTGCTTACTTCCTGTTTGCGAAGTACTTCACTGGACAGCTTGCTCTGGTCTTGAAGCAGACTTTCATATGCCCTGAAATTGTAGAAACACAAGCGACTGCAGATGATACACATTTTTTTCATCTATGCTATTCCAATTCTAAAAATGCACTGCATACCAAGAAAGACATTATTGAAGACTCAGACTCAGTTGTTTTATTGATCGGATATACGCCCATACATGGAAGTGAGAAGAGTGAACCAGTTAACTTAATGGGAAAAAAAAATGCATGTTAATGCTAGTGTGAAAATTACTGGTGAAATCCAGCCAGTTGTGCACTGTAAACGATGCACTGAAAAAACTCTGCATGTAAAAACTTGTTTCATGCTGCAGCTTACGAATATCCCCTACAACTTGCCCCACAAAAAAAAAAAAGTAAAATCTCGCCCCAAGTCCAGATTTAGTATGCCCAGTACTAACCCTCTGGCACATCTGCAAGTTTGAGGCTTCGCGTAACTTAAGACTAAGAGGAACAAAGCAAGTCTCAATACTTATTTCTCATGGATGTGGCAGCAGCCAAAAGACAGATCTATCTCTGTGCATACCTGCGACCATCAGAAGTGATGTCAGCAGATGCATCATCACCAGCTGTTGGCAAGGGCGCACTGAACATCTTCTCACTCAACACCTGACCAAACTGGATCCTGAAGGAAAGCAGCATGGGAGATAATCGGAAATTTGGGAAACACTGACAGTGACACTCGTACAGGGTCCAAGCACCACGCAAGCCATAGACAGGGCTGGGGCAGTGCCAAACTAAGGGGCCCAGGGGGGCAAAGACCACAGCCGAAAATGGATTTCACAAATTTCGAAGACACTGTTTTGTCTTGAACCCCCCCCCCCCCAACAAAAAAACAAAAAAAAGTCAATGTTGGTTTAGACAAACTGGATGGACTTGTTGCCCAGACAGAAGATATCCCATCCATGAGACTGACAAAAGCCGACTGGTTGGTTGTTTTGGAGTTTGCGTTTATAAAAAATTTAAATGCCTTGGCTTACAACTTTACAAGTAAAATTATAGACTCATAGTCATACAATGATACATCAATTGATCAGTTTGTTCTGATTGTGGCTAAACTGATCGGTGATCCGGTCTGTCTGCTGGTGCACCTCACCTCTTCAAAACTAACTCCTTGGTGGACTCATTTGCAGTGACTTTGAATAACTCATTCTGCAACTCAGCAATTCTGAAACAGAAAGTTCTTTGACAATTAGCACTAAACAAACTAAAACAACATTTGATGGTTACTGCTGCTCAGTGTAGTTCACATACTTCAGCCGAACTGCTACTGGATGAACTATACCAACACAGCCATGCTCAATATCATACAGGTCACCTGCTTAGTTCAGTTTAGGGTTAGGATTAGGTTTTCTGTTAGGGTCGGGGTTACCTTGTGGTGATGGTGAAATCCTTAAGTTGTTTAGACAGTCGCAGCGCATTAATTTACAAGAGGTGCAAACGGCACAAGGGGGTGAACAATACGATACCAACGCAGCATTACTGCTAGTACGGTATGTACTGCACACAGTGTACAGAGAGTACTGCTAGTCCTACCATATCAGAAACTGACAGGTCTACATGAAATGAACTGGCTCTTTCACTATCACTATCAGCGAAAACCATAGTAATCAGTACCACAATCATAAAATCTTGAGGAAATGTCTTCAATGCTAGTAAACCTTGTAATAGCCTATACAGCCCACTGGAATTACAAAACTGTGCGCAAGCATCTAGACCTGAAGTCTCAACAAATCTCTGAACATTTACTAGAGTAGTAGTCCACTCCAAACATCTCACACACGGAAGGGTGGAAATTTGGAAAGATTTTCTGAAGGAGCACACTGGAGGTGGGCATGAATAGTCTGTAAAAAGCATGCTCTAAAAAAGTTGAAATACATGTTAAGATGTACGCTGCACATACAGGTATGTATACATTATGTAATTTAAAAGATCAGTATCAAGTTTAAACCATCCAGACAGTACCTGCACGTTACACGTTTATAATGATCCTACCTTTCTTGAAGGACATCCAAGTCCTCAGTATCTGCTATGATGGACTTTTCTGAAACAATGACAATATTGAACTGGTTAAGTTGAACACCAAATTATTACGCAACAGTTCACAATACTTAGTACATTATGTACTTAATTATTATTACTGTATTAGCAATACTACCCATACCATACCCAATCCAGTCAGTGTCCACTTGTAAGTTGTATCTAACCCAATAGACTATAGTGCTCCATGAAACTGTTTATGCTCATTGCACTTAAACTTTAATGAAACTAAGTCTCAATATGTCAGGCATACAACGCAGGATGATATGTACTTTCTAAAGAGGCGCCACAGTGGGAGCCGCATTTCGGAAAGACCTACCCAAACTGATCAGGTGCTAGCCAGCCTTGTGATTTAAAAAAAAATTATAGTTCTGTACAAAATGAAAAGTACAATTTCTCTTTTTGTTGATGTTTCCATTTTATCTCCAGATCTCTTTTTGTTTGTCTTTGTCATGATGCAGGCATAGGACAGAAGTTTTTTGACGTTGCGGTTCTTCAGCAGGGTGGGATTTTCCATTCCCAACAAAAAAAAAATGTCAGCATGATGCAACCAAAGAAGTGAGCAAGGGCCCTACTCATTACCAAAACAATGTCTTACTCCAGTAATATGGTGAAGGTTTAGGGTTAGTTTAGGTTTAGTATTAGATTGAAGGATGTTTATGGCTTGTAACCCTATAAAATTTGAATGAGGTTTATAAGTCTGAACATTGAGGTTTAGGATTAGGAGTCAGGGTGGGCTGGGTTAAGGATAAATAACCACACAAATCATAATGTACATTAAACGAAACATCCCAGGTCTTTGGAATTTTGAGAAATAACGTGACAGTTCGCGCGAAAGCAAATACGCTTTGTTTGTTCAAACCTGCAACAAGCGTAGCTTCTTGGTCGCGCCTCAATGACTCAAGCCATTCTCTAGTACTTAAAACATCAGTAATCGCATCAATTTGCGGCAAACGTATTGCAACAGACTCCTCCATCGCTTATTCGAAATTGTAACTCCTCCCGGGCCACTCTTGTTTTAACGCGTTTTCAGTACAAAAGAGCTCCCGGTGGGCTCCGGCGCAGCAGTTTGCCGCGAGTTGGCGGCCGGCTGCTAGGTTCACTAGTTTTGATAGTGGGTCCGGTTGAAGGCGTGTAGCTAAAAAGATAACACCACTTATCGATAGGTTTATGTATTGATGACTGAAGGGGTTAATGTACAACACATATAACCATTTTTTGTTACGCTTTGTCCTTTGTTACGTATTTTTGAGCAGTATGTTTTAGGTGGCTGCTAGCTTCACTCTCGTCTCTCAGAGGAGCTGATGATAGCGCTTCTCCACACGCTGAGGCCAGTTTAATTTACTTATCATTTAGTGTAGTAAGATGGAAAAAAAAAGTGTGTCTAACACAAAAACATAGCTGGTGCTTCACTGAGTCTCATCAGTTTAGGTCTCGAGACTTCAAAGTGACTCCACCCAAAAAATGCGGTTAACAGGAGGCCCCACCATTTCAGTTCTCAATCCTTCAAGACGATATTACATTGCACAATTCATGAAGAATGTAAGACAGTGATTGCTCTGGGAATCTGACGATCCATCCCTTGCAGTGATTAGCTCGATGTTGGTTTCAATCACAACTGATGTCAGTGCGGTTTTGCTCAGTAGAGGCCGGTGTGTATGAGTTTCATTGATAATTGAATAGATTGAGAGAGATTAAAATTTTGCTGCCTGAACAGATTCCTAAACTGTACAGTGAAGCACCAGGAGCCGAATATAATGCAAATGGAACCATGTGTGTGTGAAAACGCTTACTTACGGCGGAGTATACTAAAAGAGCCATCGTGGATCCGGGTATTTGGTGCAGAAAAATGAGAATATGGAAATAGAATCTCCTTGTACTCACCGGAAGCCGTGATAGTCTAGTGGTTAGGACCTCGCGTTGTGGCCGCGATAACCCAGGTTCGAATCCTGGTCACGGCAAACTTTTTATTTTTTTTTCCTTCTGTGTACTTCTGTCAAATTTGGCCACTTCGTCTTCCTGTTTAGAAACCACGTTTCCCTCTTCTTTTTTTTTCAAAGCACTACATCAAAAGCAGCACCAGAGTTGGTCTTCGCGTCTTCAGCTGCACGACCGAATATTTTTCATTACCGTTGGAGTTGTTTCCCCTGAATACACATGCCGCTGAACGTACCAAAATGGCGGACGTTTTGGATTTGAAGGAAGAAAATGAGGAATTTGAAGTGGACGAAGAGGGAGATCGTACGTACTTGTAGATCTAAACTCATGGGTATTTGTAGCTGTAATTTCCGATATCACAAATGTCAGTTTGTGTTAGTTCTGCCCCACGCGGAAAGGTGATTGTTCGCGGAAACAATCGCGTCTTCGTGATGTTCTTTTTCTTCATCTTGGGTTGACTGGATAATTCTTTTCAGATTGCATTCCCACTTTCGTTGAAATAAAAGCTATAAACAGCATGTTATTGTTTAAATTACTTTTAAATGGTGTAGCTCGTTTTCAGTCGAATTGGGCGAACAGTGAATAGGTTAATTAGATAGAATTGTGTACATTGTGGAAAGGTTTGTCAACTCGTGTGACTGGACGTACTTTGGTTAATCTAGATCAAGTGGTCGTTCTACACCTTAGATTTGTTTATCAAGAACCACTACAGTTTCGGCAGTAACATTGTTTTCTCTTTGACTTTGCAGAGGGACTTCAGAAGCTAAAGGAGAAGGCCAAGAAGAGGAAAGGCCGCGGATTTGGTGGTGGTGAGTGTCCGACATCAACCTCAGTAGCTTTCTCTTTGTGTGTAAACTGAAGTGTTCTCAGTGGCAGTGTGGGTCTTTTAATTTTGATCTCACTTACAGAATTAAGTTGTTTTGCAGGATATTTGGTGTGATGGGTTTGGTTTCACGTTTGTGTCAATGTGTGTGTTTACTTTAGGGTAGCTGTCTCATTGTACATTTTTGTGAACATCTCTTCAGTAAAGTGATGCTAATGGTCACTTGCATCTATAGATCTGGATTTGCCATAATTCTGGTAGGGGTATGGGGGCATGAAGTTTATTTGTTATGAAACAACACTTTCAGATTCAGAATGTTTCCCACGGACACATTGAGATGCACACTAACTAGTTGGGGTTTTTTTGGTGTGTTTTTAAGTTGTTTCTCTATAGAGAAACAACTTTATGAGACGGGGCAGATTTTGCTACGCGCAGCAGCAATTCAGTGATACAAAACAAGACTGTGACGTTTCTCCACACAATACATACTTTCACGCACACAGTGACGTAACGAAATATGCGTCATAGACACTCGACGTGCACACTATGCTACTGCGTTCTTTTTGGCGGGAGTTGTGAGACGTGTGTGTGTGTGTGTGCGGACGGATGTAATGATGGCTATCTCCTAAACCACCTCGTTGGAGGCCTTTTTACTTTGAGATAAAATGGGAATTCACCTTCTCCAGACCTACCTTTCACGAATTTTATCCTGCGGCATTTTCAAAGGAGTTATCCCCGATTTTAAAAAATCGGTCATGTTACGAATTTTTTCGAAAAAAATGTTCGAATGGCTTCATTTTTTTGAAATTGCGAAGATCATCCAATTATACTGCCTGTTTTCGTAGCACAGCTCTGTAGCTCTGACAGGTTTTGTGTAAGAAAAATATTTCCGAGGTAAGGGTGGTTTGCATATAAGGCCAAATATCTATGAAAAGACTCCTTCAAATTACTCATCATTCCGGTAATTTTGTCACTTGTGCCAACTGCACATATGACGTGAACTACTGCACTATTATAGCTTTAGTATTAAGCAGGCTGGGGAACTGTCCGCCAATTGGCGGTCCTCCGCCAAACTTCCGACCCTCTCCGCCAAAAAAATCGAAGTTTCCGCCAAAAAAAAAAAAAAAAAAACGGGGAAAAAAAAATCGGAGGAAAGTGAAGACGGAGCCGACCGCTGTGCCACCGTGGAGTCAATTTCGCAGCCATGTTGCGCGGCCATGGCCTGCCTAGCGTCACTTCCGCTTTTATTCTCCGGCGCCAAATCACACCACTCGCGCGTTCCTTTTGTATAGGTTTGCGTCTACGGCGGAGATGGACAGCTGGCGCTTTCGTCAGCCATGTTTTACAATGCCACTGCATTTGGCGATGCCGTCGTTAGGCTACGTTACACAGATGCAAATCTGGAGGAAAACGCTATATATTCCTCTTACACATACCGCTGCAGATGACACCCTAGAAATGCTTTAAAATTCACCAAAAAAATCACAAAAATCAGGCAGCCATAGACTCATGCGTAGAGGAAATTTAAACAAATTCCAATGTTCCGTTTTTTGGCAATGTTGGCAGCCACCACATACCCCCTCATTCCACGGTCGTCTGCTGGCTCCTGTGCCAGCCGCGCATGAATACAAATAGTCCACAAGCCAGCCTCATTTTTCCCTAATTTTACTATTACCTGGCATGAAACTTGTTTATAAAGCCAACAAAAAGCACCAGATTGCCATTGTTTACTCTGCACACAAATTTTAAAAGGGGCAAAGATTTTCTACTATATTTAGCCGAATTGTTACTACATGCCCCGGAAGCTAATACCGGTGTGTAGCCTGTAAACACCCCTTAAACTCATTTTTCTAGAAAGATAATTTGCCACTGTCACTGGCACTGTAAACCTCATCCATTTTCAAGATACACTGCCAAAGATTAGTTCTCAAAACTTCTTGGTTCTCTTACAGCAGCACTTTTACTGATCCAACCCATACATGAAAAGTCAAGCAGCAGAGGCACACTTTTTTCATGACTGCACAACTATTGAGACCACTAAAACACAAGTTCTTTTCAAATTATCAACTCAATTTTTTCACAGCAAGTAGCTACACATGTCCTGTCTGTAATGAACCTAACAAGATAACTTTTGGGCAGTTGATTATTTTTTGGTGCTTTTTTTCCTATACCACCCCTCAAAACTAGTCAGATTTCACAGCTGCGGGCTAACTGCTTCAGTTCCTGAACATAATCAAAATCATCTGGGATCTTCAAAATCAGCCAGTACAGTCTCTCAGGCCATGTTTACAGCATGCAATAGGTATTTTGAACTTACCCCCTTTGGAATCACCAAAACAGTTGCCACACTCACACCAAGTATGCAGCCAATCTACTGGCAAGTTTTTCCTAGTGGCCTGAGGAGAACAGCCTGTGTGCCAGCTGATTTCTCATGCAGACCATGAAACCTGCTGAAACCACTTTTAGGATAAGCTTGCTGCAGCATCAACAGTAAAATGTGTGAGTATCTGTCCTTGGAACTGCACATGCTGCCCAAATATAGAATAAAATGCATGAAATTTCACAAAAATGCACTGGAAAAGGGGAATGGGGGGGAGGGGGGGGGGGAGGGAAGGTGTAAAGGTGAGGGTTAGGGTTGCAGGTTAGGGTTACTAGGGTCAGGTTAGGGTTAAATGGTTAGTGCTGGGGTCACATGGGTTAGGAGTGAGAGAGGAGGTGGGGGAAAAAGGAGGGTAGGATGGGGTAGTGCCAAACTAAACTGAACAGAGCACAGGCTTCATGGTGTTTGTGTGGACTGGTTGGGGGGGGGGGGGTAACGAGGGGGGGGGGGGAGTAACGGGGGGGGGGGGGGGGGGGGGGTGGTAACGGTGGGGGGGGGTGTTAATGGAGTACTTCAACTATACTGCTTATCATGTGAAAATTAGAAATTAGGTGCCCAAACCCGAAATGGACAGATTTGCATTTTTGCCTCAAAAATCATCCTAAACTGTCAAAATTGGCGATTTTTAGGCAATTTCAAGGCAAAATTGAAAGTTTTTAGATTGGCCAAGCTCTGTATACAGGCTACGTTACACAGATGCAAATCTGGAGGAAAACGCTATATATTCCTCTTACACATACCGCTGCAGATGACACCCTAGAAATGCTTTAAAATTCACCAAAAAAATCACAAAAATCAGGCAGCCATAGACTCATGCGTAGAGGAAATTTAAACAAATTCCAATGTTCCGTTTTTTGGCAATGTTGGCAGCCACCACATACCCCCTCATTCCACGGTCGTCTGCTGGCTCCTGTGCCAGCCGCGCATGAATACAAATAGTCCACAAGCCAGCCTCATTTTTCCCTAATTTTACTATTACCTGGCATGAAACTTGTTTATAAAGCCAACAAAAAGCACCAGATTGCCATTGTTTACTCTGCACACAAATTTTAAAAGGGGCAAAGATTTTCTACTATATTTAGCCGAATTGTTACTACATGGCCTGGAAGCTAATACCGGTGTGTAGCCTGTAAATTAGGGAACATTTTTGCGCGTCGGCAAGCTTTAGAGGACGAATGCAAGAAGAATCGTTGGCTATGAGCGTGGACAGATAGGTGGGTGACCGATGCAGACGGCGAAACGGAACGGGTTGGCGAACACATCCGCAGAATAAAGACCGCAGTAATTCCCCATTTCGTTGAAGAACTGCGAAGCAACGAGCGAGCCCAGTACAAGTATCTATGCTTACGACTCGATTCATGATAATAACGACGATGAAAGACAAGATACTGTCTAGGAAGGGGTGATAAAAAATGACAAATGGGGTTGGTATCTACATGTATTTTGTGTCCATCTACTTTCTCAGAGAGGCTGAAATCAGGGGAGCACCAGCATGTGCAATATGCTTCGAAATTTCTAGTCAGAAGTTTTCGGAATAATTCTCCTCTGATTTGAAGTGACTGTGACTTACATCGTTAAGTGGAACTGGTCAGAGTACACAGAGTGTAGTCTGTCTGACTTGTAGGGGTAATGTGGGTTTCATTCTAGTGAAATGTTTGCCCTCCTACACAGAAGGAACTGTGCAGATTAAGTGTTGTGGACAGTTGATTTGGCTTTCAAAACTTTTTCCTCCATTTAAACAAGAAGTCAATTATCTTTTTGGTTGATTAAAATGGAAGTGAATGGCAAGACACACAGGGTCTTGAGAAAAAACAAATGTGCCACCCCAGTGAAAATATTCTACTGCATTCAGTCCTCATTTGAATTTTAATGGCTAATTTGACTGTTATGGTAGTTGTGTTTTTCTTCAGTTCTGAACTATTCACTATAAGGTGACAGGAAAGGCCTGCAGATGTGCATTTAAATGAGCATTGTTCAGTGCCTTGTGAAAAGTTTTAGAAAAATTTAGCAAATAGGTTTACAAGGTCAGCAGCATAGGCAAGGATAAAGTGTGACAAACAGAAGCAATCCAGGTGTAAATGTCATGCTAATAATTTCACTTTTAGGTGCCAGGAGAGGTCACAAATTGCCTGTGAAAGTACTGAAATTCGTTTTCTTCCGGGGGGCTTTGCCCCCCTTGGCGGCCCCTGGACCCCGGCCTGGGTTTCAGTCTTTTTTTTTCTCAGGAATTCCCCAGCCTGATTAAGAATAACAGAGCTTTTAGATAAACACATTTTTTCATGTTTCTGCGAGAAGCGCCGGTCAAAAAAATGTCCAGTTTTGCAATTTCGTAAGTACAATCCAAGGCACTTAAGTCCACGTTTCATCAGCTCTCTAGATCTTCCAGATTTTATGTCAAAATTAATTCAGTCACGGAAGTCACAAAAGCAACAAGGAAATCACAAGATATGAAGAAGTATCATCTGTCAGACGAGCAGCGTGAGGCTGACGTCAAATGTTTGGTTCACAGACAAAATCTGCAAGTATCGTCACTGCTTCCGACATTTCATCAGCCCTCTAGATCTTCCAGATTTCATGTGAAAAATAATTCAGTCGGAGAAGTCACAAAGCCAACAGGGAAATCACAAGACATGAACAAGCACCCTCAGACGATTTCAGTGCTAGAGGCTGACGTCAAAAGTTTAGTTCACGGAATTGACGTCATCTCTCTCTCTCTGTATGACGACCTGCCTGAGGCTGACGTCAAATGTTTAGTTCACGGAACTGACGTCTCTCTCTCTCTCTCTCTCTCTCTCTCTGGGGAGCCAGGGTGGCCGAATGGTAGAGCGTTGGACTTTCAATGCTTAGGCAGAGAGTTCGAATCCCGGCCGCTGGGGCCAAATATTTGTGCTGGCCTTTTTCTCGTAGCCCCGTCTTTGATATCACCCTTATGTGGTGGAAAAGGACGTTAAACTCCTAAACACCCACCCACTCACCCTCTCTCTCTCTCTCTCTCTCTCTGCCTCTCTCTCTTCTTCCCCCACCCGGTCCCACCCCAAGTCACGTGGCTAGTAGGTCGAGGTCGTAGAGGATCTAGTGTCATTGGTAGAAGTTGGAGAGGGGAGAACCGGCAACAATAACAACAAAACAGACAAAATCAAATGAAGTTTGGAGAAACAACTTTGTAGGACGGGGCCGTTCCTCCTTGTTTTGTTTTGTTTGTTTGTTTGTTTGTTTTTCCAACTATTTTCTAATTCTGAATTGGCTAATGGGTCAATTCAAAATGATTTTATGCTAAACGGGATAAACATTAAAACACCATCTCTCTTCAGTTGCAGTCATAGTAGTGCTCAGTAGTAGTAGCTAGAAGTTCATGAACTTTGTGTGTGTGTGTGTGTGTGTGTGTGTGTGTGTGTGTGTGTGTGTGTGTGTGTGTGTGTAGAGGGCCCTACCCGAAGTGGAGTGGATCAGTATGAGGCCATGGATGTGGATGAGGAGACTGCTGGCGATGGACCTGGACCACAGAGATGTAAGTCACACTATGTGTCATTGCCTTGCTCAAATTCTCCAAATATGTGTACTTTCGCAGCCTAGGCCAAACCAATAAACATAATTGTGTAGAAAATGGCCATGTTTAACATTAATACTAAGACCTAGTTGGAAAGAAAACCCAGTTTCAATTGCAAATAAAAGGGACAGAAACCACTTAACTTTGACAAAGGACGGCACAGGTCAACGTTTCGGCTTTCGCCTTCTTCAGGACATAAACAAATGGGACATAACTTCAACAAACAAACAAAAGGTAACTCTGCGGACGTACTGACATACACGGCACGGGGAAGGAAAAAAAAACGGTGGGCGAGAAAAGGACCAGAAAAAATAGTAAAAATATCAACACCCGTCCTTTGGTGACAAAAGACCATGGACTGTGTGTGAAAAAAAAAATTGTTGGGCAGAAAAGAACAAAAAAGAATAGTGAAAATTAGCAATCACAACACCCATCCTTTGGTGACACAAGACCATGGACTGTGTGTGAAAAAAGTTCAGAGGGTTGTTACGGCTTTTCGTTCAAACCACCCGGGGCTTGGCTTCCCAGGCGCTGAATAATGTGTGACTCCATATCGCGTCTGTCTGTGGCGTCGCCGTGCATAAGCAGACAGACGCGATATTATTTGCTTAACTTGTAACCACTTCGCAGTCATTACCGTTTCCTTTTCCAGTTTCAATTGATTTAAAACTGCTTTGTGTAAGGGCAGCTGGTTTTCCAAATTTGTGGCCAGCTCCAAAACAGGTTACACTTTAGTATTTAAGCAGTATTGCAGGAAGTTTTTGTTTGTGAGTCTGCCACTACTCACTGATAATTATTTTTGTTTTCAGCTGTGGAAGGCTGGATCCTATTTGTGACAGGTGTGCATGAGGAAGCTCAGGAGGAAGATATCCGTGATGCTTTTATGGAGTATGGGGAGATAAAGAATCTCCACCTCAACCTCGACAGACGTACTGGATTCTTGAAGGTCAGTATCTGGTTGAAGTTTTAGGCAACTGTGGCCTGTGCATTATTGTAATGATTTTACATTGTAATGGGAATTGGAATTTAGAATTTTGTACTTTTTACGTTCTGTAAGTGTATTTTAAAGGGCGAATACTTTGCAGATGTGTATCAATTGCAAATATTGAAATAGATAAGGAGAAGCAAAGTGGTACTGTCAGTGTGGTTTGACATTGACCATAGACTGATAGAGGTTCAGTTGAATAATACTTACCTGTTAATAATAGTGTAATGCGCATGTTTTGGGGACATTTGTATTTTCATTCAGTGTGAAATAGAAGTAATGTCCATGTTTTTTTGTCATAAATAGGGGTATGCACTGGTGGAGTATGAGACATTCAAGGAGGCCCAGAGTGCAATGGAAAACCTGAATGGATCTGAAATACTCGGCCAGAAGATTGCAGTTGACTGGTGCTTCGTTCGAGGTCCAAGGCAGAGCAAGTGAGTTGACTTAAAATAGTTACATGGTCTCTTAACTCCTACAACTCCCACATTTCCTTTGTCGGTTCTCAAAGAAGAAGGTGCTGGATGGGTGATTTGGAAGGGAGCTGTGGACATACAGTTTTGGTACATGTATAGATGTGTAGTATTTATTCATACCTTTGCTGTGTGAATCACCACCATTAAATACATCCTTTCTGATAAAAATCTTATGATGCACTGGTTCTTGAAGGTTTGTGCAGCTAGGTAATCAGGTATCAGGTTGATTGATGTACATTCAGCATTGACATGAACTGATGAAGGTCTTGTGGGCCTATCCTAATAATCCTATGTGTTTTATTTTTCTGCAGGAGTCGGAGCAGCAGAGACGACAGGAGGCGGCGCTAAATTGTTCTCACATCACCACTTTACTCAATTACTGCCGTCTTCATAACCATTTCATTTCAGTCCATTCAGAAAGTTGTAGATTTTAAGGCATTTCGGTGTCCAGTTCCATTTTTCTTTACACAGGTCGTGTATAAATCAATGTGTGTGTGTGAATGTTGGTATAGTTATTGATTTATACGTTTGTTTGGGAGAGAGTGGAGAAACTGTGAGTGAATACGACTGCGGATGAGTTCAGTGCTGTGTTGCACTTTTAGTTTGTTTTATTACGCTTTACAGGCTTTTTCAGAACAGTTGACCAGTGAACACAGTATTTCATTGTGGGGAATATAAGGGAACAGCTTTCAAATTTAAATTACAGTTTTAAAGTTTCTGCAGTATGTCATTTCTGTTACCACATTTGGTGTTTAGAGAATGTCAGAAGGAATCCATGTATTGTATTGTACAGAGAACATTCATTCATTCTTATTAAAAGTGCTGCTACCAAGTTTTCATTGTGACAAGATACGATTTCGTCTGTAAAATTTTCTCCTGTGGGTAATGTCTTCATTTTTAACAATACAATTCAGTCGTGTGTAACTAATTAAAGAAAAATAAAAGAGGAAAACTTTTGCTGTGTCATACAAATTACAATATCTTTTCATAGGAAAGGTCGGGAGCTTTTTGCAACTTTGGGCCAGGATAACAGAGCACAGACACAGATGTAACCCATAAACATACTTTACTATCCACATATTTACAAAGTGTAACAATAACTCTGCAATATGGACAGAATCATCTCTCAGACTCGGGTCTACAGTGCAGTGGCCACACATCGGTGTATGTTGACACAAGTAAGGCTGTTTATCTCGGATAAGAAAAATAAATGGTACTGGTATTCAGGCACAAGACACCAGTAAATGCTAAGTGTACGATACCACTTTCTTGTATTAACTATTTATAGAGTTGATATTCTACATTTTGTTATTTTTGAAGTCCCAGTAAATTTTCTCAAGAGATGTCCATAACTGAAGTGCAAATTCTTGTAAAAAAATTTTAAAAGCTATAAATCTCTCAACTATTGTAGCTGTAAATATTGCATCATCAAAACTTGTTTTTCTTGACCAAAATCATGCCAGTTCAGAGCACCATACATCACATTTTCGGGTAGTTTTCAAGACTGTATGGCTGAGTTTCATCACGGTTGTAGTATTCAATGTTTGGTTTGGTGAAGGCATCATTACGGCGGAAAGCTGTGTCACGTGTTTTTACCTGCGTTACACACTGAAACACAAGAGTATAAATGCATAGCATTAATATATTTTATTATTTTTATGTAAGTATTTATTACATTACTGAATTACATAAACATGAAGAATTTCCGATCACAAGATTCTTTATTCAAAAAAAAAAACAAGCAAGAGATTGAATTCTGTCTCCCACTTTCTCACAAACACACCCACTCACAAACTGAATAAGAACCTGCAAGACACCAGAAAGCAAAATCACTTACAGTTATCTTGTCCTTGTGCTCTGTCCAGAATGTGACTGGCTGCTCAGTTCTGTAGTTGTGATCCTGTAACCATTGAAATGGATAGTGCTTTCATAGACGTCCGAGGTGTTAAGTTGCAGACCGTATCGTAGATGTGATGTCAGTTTATATACAGTACATGACCTTCACTTAGAAACATACCCTTCAGTTTTGAATGTCTAGCCAGTGACAAGACCTTCATGAGCAACAGTATCTGGTCGATTTCAGCTCATCCAGTAGGTTAGTCCAGTACCCTACTGCTGATTTTGTAACTTTAAACCCATGAAAACTGCTTACTAGACTACTGTTTGAAAACTGTTCATGATATACATGTATTCTACAAATAATACAATTAGTATGGCTCAAATAATCTCGTGCAGTGAAAGATTTTTTGAGAGGAAGAACTAATACAGAAATCTCTAAATTCTGAAGCTGTTTCATGGAGACAAGACAACAAAATCATACCCTTGTGGCAATTTTAGGTTTGGACTCGAACTCAAAGTCATAGTCCACCATTTTGACAGAGCGGAAGTCTGTTGGTTCTGGTCCAGGGTCTTCATCTATTTTTAAGTCTTTGCTGAACATGCAAAACAGACAGAAAAGTTTGATATGCAGCAAGCATAAATTTCCATTTGCACTGATTTGAATGAATAAACAAATAGTAATTGAGGCCCAGATCCTTGTTCAAATAGCTGCAGGAGGGAAGAGAGGAAGGTATTTGGACAAATGTTCATGCCCGCTTTTTATCTGATTATTTAGTAATGGCATGGCATGGAAACAACACCAACCTCAGTCGGTCATTCTTACTTGTGTGTATCGTCCCCCACCCAGCCCCAAGAAAAAACTCAGCTGCTATGTTCCTCGAGGAATTTGAATATTTGATCGCTACACTACCTGCGCTGGTGCACTTCTTCTGCATGGAGACTTTAACTTCCATTTCGACAATCCAGACAAAACACCTCTGCCAGACACTCAACATACACAGCCTTGCGCACCTGGTCTTCCAGCCCACTAACTGCTCTGGTCACATCTTCGACTGGGTAACTGCTCATCCATCTGATAACCTCACTGCCTACCTGTCACTGATCAGCTTGAGTCTCATCATAAAGCTATCATTGGCACACTCAATATTGCATGGTTATGCAGACAAAAAAGATCAGTCACCTGTCGCAATCTGAAAGCAATCAACCATGAAGCATTTGGCACTGGAGCTTCTCGGCGCCTCGTGCAAACTGACCCCTATACTGACCTTGCCACTCACTATAATACAACTCTATTGTCTCATGGACGGACATGCTCCTCCATCCACCCGTCTGATGCCTGACCGCCCCCCCCCCCCCCCCCCTTCTCCTTGGCTCACACCTGAAATCCGGCTAGCCACGCAAGAACGCCACCAGGCAGAACATACATGGCTAGCAACCAGACTCGCTGGTCACAGGCAGATTTACAAAGCAAAGAAACTCGGTGAACAAGATGGTCTCCAAAGCTAAAATTGAACACTTCCACACCAAAATTATGGACGCTACGTCCTCAAAACAACTCTTCAGCAATGTCAGGTCTGCTTAGCATTACCACTGTCTCCCCCCTCCCCACCATCTACAACGAAGAATATTTAACTGAGAGAGAAGTGGGGGAGGAGGGAAGCATCACTTCAGCCTCAGTGGAAAGCACGGACCAAACAATGAAATGCGCAATCAGCTTTGCTTCAATGTGTAAGTCCAGTCACTACTCCTGTTGAAGGGTTGGCTCTCATGACCTCTGGCTGTGATGAGAAACAGTGCAACAAAAAGCCACACAGGGTCACGCTATTGTCACTGGACTGGTCAGTGTAATCTAACAGCCATCTCACACTAATGCCCTCATGCCATAATTGCCCAGCCGGCAAGCAGACAGGTATGGGCCACTGCTAATGACAATATCAGAGGTGTCACCGGCTGGCAAGTACACATTCCTGCAGACATTCATTGCAAACAAAGAGGGACTTTGGGTGAACCGCGGTCACAGTCATGGGCTTAGAAAAAGGCATGAAGCTGACCAAACTGTGACACACAAGTGTCTGTTTTATGAAGGGGCCGGCTCGCTAGGGACTGGTTTAGGTTGTATGTGTCCACATTATACACGTGTCTGCCTTTCGCAGGGCAATTCCAGTGGGATCGTGGATGAGGATACTTTTGGGTGTCCATCTTGTAAAGGTGTCCTGGTTGTACAGGTGTCCGCCTACACAGGTTTGTCTGTAGTTTATCCTAGAACCAGTTTTTCTGTCATACGTAATTCATTGTTTAAGTGTGCCTATTTGTTCATGCACTGGGGAAGCCTGAATAGTCTATATATGTATATAGGTATTCCCTTGCCAAAACATTTTTCCTAATACTGCATTTTAAAAGTGGCATTAGAGGCTTTCCTATACGGCTGTGCAATATTTTTACTCACGCAATTTGTTCAAAGAACATCCTTTCCATAAGTTCAGCCTTGGAACCTGTCACCATAAACAAAACAAATTCAGCTCAAATGTCACCTGCTACGCAGTAACAGTTCAAAAGCATCATTTACACTAGGCATAATATAGGAACAGTGTCGGGTTGCACTTGCTCCCCCACCTTTCAATATGAGAAAATAATAGTAATTCAAAATTGTTTTCCTGTAAGATGTATCTTGACTGATATGCATGATTGGATACACTCAATCAATACCTACCTACTTTTCTTGTTTTGTCAACCTGTGGTGGTGTGTAGCTGATGCGAACGTTTGTTTTATCCTCTGCCTTGGCGTCAAAATCTGTGGTTAAAAGACCCTTGTGTCCAAATCGTAGGACTTGCATCTTACTGGTGATGCCCTTCTCCAGATCTACCTTGGGATCTAGATGATCCACTGACCGCTGAAACACCAGCAATATGTTTTGAATGTGCAGGCAATCAGATGATATACGGGCATCTTTTCCCTTATGGGAATTCACTGTTTGATAATACATGGTAAGCAAAAACATTCCAGTATTAATGCGTGATAAAAATAAAAAAAAATAAAAAAAAGGAAATGGTCCTGGGTCAGTCACGTTTTCATGATCCAATGTAGCTTCTTTTGCTGGGGGACTAACGAACCTCTATAAAAACGAAAAAGAACGGGGTTTATAAGCTCTGTCTTTTCTATCAGCCGAAACATGGTACATGTCTCTCGGGGTACTACGGGAATGTATACATGAACTTTCACTGTGCTAAAACACCTATCCACAAAAACCACAATTACCTCTTCCACCCAGTTTTCGAGCAGGCATTTTCCGTCTGAGTTGCCAACTGGAATTTCGTTCCGACCATCGTTCAGGACGCTCATTTTGATAAAGTCGCCAGCAGTGATCGCCTAAAACAGAAAACGGAAGTAAACGTTGCCAAGCAGACCAAATACATGGGGAGCTACTCTTATGGCTCATTGACTGTACACGCGATAGCTCACTGATATCACTGGTGATACGGACACGACGTGGAAATACTGCATGCTCAATAATTACGGTATTATGAACTGTTTTTAACAACAACAAAAAAAATAAATAAATAAATAAAAATAAAAAAAGGACATAGAAGGTTCACGAAGACTCAGTTTCTACTGACGGAGACGCTGTTTGCCCCACTGATTTAGCCGTCCGCCGCCGCGGCGGACTCGGAGTTTTCAGCCAGTTCGGACTGAGAATGCCGTCAGTGAGGCCGCTTGGGAGAATGCGTGGACGAAATGCTCTAGATCATAAACAACATGGACGATAGACCCTCCTCGGGGTTTGAAACGTGGATAAGTGGTCCTCTAGGCCTAGTATTCCGCATCAGTGCAAGATCGTCTTAGGCCGGCCGGCATGTTACTGAGTGAGCCGGCCATCATGTTGTGTGTGTGTGTGTGTGTGTGTCATTCTCTGTGTGTGTGTGTGTGTGTGTGTGTGCCGTCAGTGTGCATTTTTGCAAAATGTAGTCAAGAGCGGGTGAGCCAGTCAACACCATCAGTGTGCTCGTTATCGGACTAGAAGCCTGTTTGTTATGCCTACCGTAGCTAAGGCAGTCTTACATTGTTTCATCTCCGCTGAACATATGAACAAAATGGAGAGACTGTGTGTGTGTGTGTGTGTGTGTGTGTGTGCGCGCGTGTTTGAAGGGAAGCAACTCTTCGTGCCATAAGCTGCGGTCAGCTTAGTTGCCTCCCTTCTCCTTGACCACCTGCCACTCTGCTCAGTTTTTGGATTGCAAGCAACAGACCGACGAGCGGGGAGGCGGGAGGATCCTAGAAGCAACACCATCGGGTAACGTTTTTTGTTATTTTTGGTTTTTTTTTTTTAATATATTAGATTGACTACCCCGCACCTAAAAGTCACAACTGATGCCATTCACTTGAGTGCACTGCATATTTTCCCCGGCCGAGGATACAGAACTTTCAGCCGTTTATCTGGTTAGTGACTTCGCAAAATGAAAGACGAACTGAACAGATAATGCTGGCCTCGCTTTGATGCCACAATTATTCATTCTTTATGGCTATAAAAATGGGAGTTATGGACAAAATAATGAAATGCAGTCGCCACTGAGGACACGCAGAAGACTGCCGAGAGCACCAAAAACTGATTCCTCGTTTAATTTATTTTACTAGTTTCAGAAATGTCTTTTTAAAAATGTTAAAAAATAAAAATAAACTACTTTTTTCCGGCTAGCGAACTATATACCTAATGTACCGGATCGGCACTGAAACTTGATATGACAGGTCCTGCCCTGTCCTGAGGAGCGTCAGTCGACACTGACTGATTTTGCAGTGTTCAGATACTCGGTCTACAGTCAGTTCAGCCCGACTGACAAATCACGTCACTGCTGTCGGATACACAGCCAGCTTAGGAACAGCCCGCAGGCTCAAGTTTGAGGTAGATTTTTCGGGTTGAACTGTGGACTGCACTTGTTCAGCCGCGTATTCCGGTTGATCGCCAGGCTATGCCAGACTGAGACCTGTGCGTGTCTTTATTCTCTTACATTAGCGGGCCGGTGATCGTCAGTCGTGACACTGACAGATTTAGCATTGAAAAGCACTGTTACAGGTTCTACCTTCACCTTAGTTGCGTTAATCTGTTCTCCGCTTACAGCAAAAAACACAGACTTGCTTTCAGCGCTAACAGGCTTATTGGCCCCGGCAAGGAAGTCATAACACGTGGCTACATGAATACCGAGTGTACAGTGCTCCACTCCGGCACACAACTGAATGCTTTCAAGCTAGTCGTGTGGCGTAGCATAGACTTGGTCTTACTTTATTTACACGGAGTTTCTAGGGGGCCGAGCCCGCCGCAACCGCCCACCCCCGTGGGGCTGTTAGAGCGGCAGTGTGGGTTTGTAAACCTCTTACGTCGGCTCAGTCTCTGGGAGATCGAAGCATGACTCGATTGATCGATCACCAAAAGAGTTTGTGAGGACGTTGGCAGTGTCATGGCCTCCGTTTGTTGCGTGTGGACTCGAGTCACTACCGGCGTTGTAAGAACAAAACTGATTTCTTCCACTGGCATGCTTATTGTGCGGTGCGTGGTGTGTAAATGACAACAAAAGTCGTGTTTGCTTTAGGGTCCCTTTGGGAAGAATGTGTAGGAAGCAAACTTTTGCATAATGTACTACATGTATACTCAACAGTTTACCGCGAAGCAGATATTTCACTGTCCACACCGTTGTTCACCTGCTGTCTGCTCAGATCGTAAACAGTAGACCTGTGTATCCGTGTAGCCGTGATGTGTGCATGTACACAATTACCAAGGAAAACAAAACTTACTGCTAAATGGCGCCTAGGCTTCGTGACCATTCCGACTGGCTTAGGCGTAGTACTGGTGTCACATATCAAAGCAAGATAACAGGCGAGAGGCATGTCTTTCATTGACGACTCTGGCAGTTGACAAATTGTGCTCTCTTGAACCTGTCCCAGTCATCAAAGGATATCTTCCGAGTCTGATATCGCGTGAGTCTTTTGTGGAAGATATCGGCTGTGTCTTCAAAGCTTGAGGTCCTCACACGAGCGGTGTTGCTGACACGAATCCTGTGCGACACATCTTTGCCGGTAGTGCTGGTTGCATTCTACCAGTGTCAGCCAGCTGACAGCGGAGGTGAGATCGGTACCACTTAACTTTCTCTTTCAAGACACGTAACTGGAACATTAGAGACGTACGTTTTTCAACAGCAGACTTATCCACCTTTCCTGTGCTTTTCGCTATATATTTATAAACCATTGGTTCTCTGTGTATCAGCACAAACGGGTCTGACGCGTCTCCACCTGTCTCATCCTTTTACTTGATATCAGTCTCCATGTCAGACACTTGTCTGCGTCTTATCATTCACACAAGAGCGTCCGCAAAATGTACAACGCAAAAGAATTGCTTCTACAATTTTCGAAGTGATGCGTTTCAAGTTATGCTGACCGAAAATATCATAGTTTTGCAGCTAACAGCTAGGCCCCGATATAGAATCAATGTTTATCTTATTATTAGTAATCTCTTATTATTGTTCCATATCAACATTTTACATTGCTGATCAGTAGCCTTCGTCTGGAATTACACGAATTTACCTTCATCTGATTTCCATAGACATATATTGCATGTACACATTGTAAGTGTGCTGCTTCTCCCAAACAATACAGCGGCTCTCTCTCTCTCTCTCTCTCTCTCTCTCTCTCTCTCTCTCTCTGGCATTTGATGAAAAATAACTGCTGGGACAGGTGTGTGTTACTGGTTACACATACTGGTAATATTTCTGATAACATGCTGAATACTACACTGCTCACAATATGACAATAATTATCCCCTCTGCAAAACCGACCTTGTTCATCCGGTGTCTGTGACGGCCATGTCACAGTAAATACCGAAAAACAAAATTCATGTTAATGCAGATGCCTTTCTATGCCAATATGCAAGTTCAAAATGCTTGCCAGGTGAACAGTGAAGTGGCAAAAGTTAATTTCTTTTGGAAAACACTTGAAACAATATCGGTTATCGTCTAGATTTTTCCCCCTTTTTATTTCCATTCTGCCACTTGCATCACGCCTTCTCTTCAGCATTGATTTCAAGCCCGTGCAGTGACTGCACTTTTGACAGAGAACACGTCGTCCTGTTCTACCGGTAGCCACATTGCTGCGTTGGTAGCCACATATGAAAGCCCTTGAAGAGGATTAGCAAGCTCAAAAGCAAATCATTCACAATCTTTTCTCCTGCCTAATCACGCAGTGTAAAGACTGGCTCGCTGCCTGCCTGTAAAATGTGCACGAGTAAAGACCTGGCAAGCAAGCTATGGGCCCGCACACGTCTGCGAGTGCACATCTTGCTATTGTTTGCTTACCATTTACACCTGCTGGTTGGTTTATTGTCCGCCGCCGGTCACCTGAAATAACAGGAAAACACAGCGTTCCTATTTTGAAGAGCAGCAAACAACACTGACGTCCATATAAAATTTTCGCCCTTACTAAAACTTGTTCGGGGGTGAGGGTGATTTATGTCGGCTTTTGTATTTTACTTCTTCTTCTTGGTTTGTTGTGTGTGTGAGGAGGGGGAGTGGGGTCGGCGGCAAGGGGAGGGGGGGTGGTGGTGGGGGTGGGGGGGTGGGGCGTTGGCGTCACCGCGGTGCAGCGCGTTGTGCCCCTCATGAGTCGTTCTGGGGGGGGGGGGGGGGGGGGGAAATCGCCATTCGTGAATATATTCATGGAAATCCTTTATTCGTCAGGTGCACTTCAAAACATGAGACCAGGCACTTGAAAGGATTGTTGACCCCAGATGTCAGTTTTGTTTGTTTGTTTGTTTGTTCTTTCGGGGGAGTGGGGGTAGAAAAAATTCACGATTCACATTTTAGTGTGAAATCCGATAATTTTCCAATCTGAACGCACGAGACACTGTGTTACTGATGTTTTTTCTGTCTTCACGGAGAGAAGCCGTCCGCCTAGAATAGCAAAACGCCGCCATGCTCTGTGTTGTCACACCACTTAGTTTAATTTCTCACCGGTGTAAGTTTCTTGTTTGCTAAGATCGATCGTTTTTTTGTTTGTTTGTTTTTGCGCACGACGGCTGAACGGGTTTCGTTTTCTATGCCAGCTTACAGTGTAAACACTTATACATGTGTACATGTAAATTATTAAGTAAGGTATTAAGTTGGCAGCGCGTAGCGGATTCTGAATGGTCTGAGGCCCAAGGATAAGGGGATAAGATTTTTGTGACAACGGATAAGGTTTCAGTTCAGAGGAATTCGACTGGAAAGTTTTGGTCACTTGGTGTTTCCAGGGTTTCAGGGCATTGCAAACAGCAAGTCGTAGCCAAATACAAGAACTGAACTTTGTAGGTTGTGATGGTTTGACTAGGGACTTACATACATTCTATGTAGGTCCCTGGTTTGACACAAACCCCTCAGCTAATACCGTCTATCTACCAAGAGCAAATCGCTGTACCCCCTCCCCACCACCACCACCACCACCACACGCACCAACTCACCCCCTATCCACTTCACACACACACACACACACACACACACACACACACACACACACACACACACACACACACACAACACACACACTTGTTTGTTTGTTTTTTTTTGTTTGTTTATTTGTTTGTTTGTTGTCGGCGTCTACCTGAGTTGGGGAATGCAGAAAGGAGCGATGGCTGACGTTTAATTGTACATGCTTTTCTTTCTTCAGACTGGTGCAAGACAAGCGATCTCTCCAACTATGGCCTTCACAGTCCCGACACCATTCCAGTTTCACTCGAACACCACCGTCACTCAAACTGGTTTTAAGCGTCGTCACTGACATTCCTGTGGGAGCCTCCTGTTCACCTGAAATTCGCAGCCAAAATTCGCCCGAACACCACCGTCACTCAAACTGGTTTTAAGCGTCGTCACTGACATTCCTGTGGGAGCCTCCTGTTCACCTGAAATTCGCAGCCATTCAACTCCTTCTGTTTGATCTAGCACTCTTGTCACGATCACACGATGGCTCTGAGCGCCGACAAAGCCAAGCGGAGCTTCGAATTCCGCATGTCCAAGAAGGTGGCGGAGCTGACTCAGGTGGTGCACATGCTGTTCACGCGAAACCACGAGAAGGAGGTGGAGATCGAGGCTCTGAAAGAAGCCTACGAATTCGAGATCAGCGAAGTTATCGCTGACGCTCACGTCAAGATTGCTGATCTGGAGAAGCAGCTGGAGGACATGCTGAGGCAGCAGGGCGGAGAGACGGATAGGATTCGTAAGCTTCTAGAAGGCGAGTTCCAGTGTCGGGAGCAGGACTGGAACAAGAGACTGGAGGAAAGTGATCGCATGTTACAAGAGGAGAGGACAGAGTGTCAGAACCTGAGAGACATGCTGATACGGGCTCAGAGGGACATAGAGAACTTACGACAAGGTGTATCTGAACAGCTCTCATCTCAAGCCGACGAAGTGTCCAGAAGAGACAAAGAGATCGAGCGGTTGAAAAAGCACATAGCCGCTTTAGAGCAGTCGGTGAAGGAGTGTGGGAAGGAGAGCAGTGACATCATTAAGGATCTTGAGCGTAGCAACGAAAAGCTGGAGCGTGAGCTTCGGCATATTCACGGTCTGCTGGACGAGAGCCATCGCACGCGCGATGGATTGCTGATGCGGAACAAGCAGTTAGAGGCCGACATGAAGTCGCTGAAGCGTGACTTTAACAAAAAGGTGGCTGAGGTGATAGGTAACCAAAAACTGCAGAGAAACGGACCTGTGCAACAGGTGAGTTGGTTTGGACAAGATTATGACGCTTGAAAAAAAAAAAAAAAAAAAAACTTTGGAACCACGATCTTTGGTGGAGTAGTGGAGGAACTTGTGTGCTTTACACCGTATCCAGTTCCACGCCTAAACTATAACTATTTTCATTCAAAGCTCTAGATGGTGCGTGTGTGTGTGTGTGTGTGTGTGTGTGTGTGTGTGTGTGCGTGCGTGCGTGCGTGCGTGCGTGCGTGTGTGTGTGTGTGTGTGTGTGTGTGTGTGTGTGTGTGTGTGTGTGTGTGTGAGAGAGAGAGAGAGAGAGAGAGACAGACAGACAGAGTGACAGACAGAGTGACAGTGACAGAGAGAGGGAGAGAGAGAGAGAGAAGCAAATGAAAGCGAGGCTCGAGCAACATCCATGTCCATTTACCGGTCCGGTAACGTCTTTCAGCCTAAAAAGTATACGAACACCAAAGCGGCGAAACAAACGATTCCTTTGCCAGACGTATGCCAGACTTGTCAAACCAGCTCTGTCATAACAATCAGACACGACATGGTCTAGTTTTCCTGTTCAAGTCTCTGGTAGTCTCGCTTCAGTAACCCGCTAGGTAGCCAACAGTATATCGTTAGCACATAGCTGTAGTAAACTTATTTGATTCGACTGGGAGAGATTACGCAAGCCTGGGCAGATAACCTGGTCGGCACTGCACGTAATGGAATAAAGTGTAGGCATAAGCCACCAGCTACAGTTTCTCTATGTCAGAAAGGGTAAAAGGACGGCCACCGTTCACTAAGCTGGTCACGTCTCATTCTGTATGTTTGATTAGCGTCTTACATTAATTGTATTGAAGCTAGGATGTACACACACACACACACACACACACACACACACACACACACACACACACACACACACACACACACACACACACACGCACGCACGCACGCACACAATCCCTCTCTCTCTCTCTCTCTCTCTCTCTCTCTCTCTCTCTCTCACACACACACACACACACACACACACACACACACACACACACATCCTTGTACTAGCTCACCATTATCATGTGAACACTGTATCAGACTTCATGTTTTACCAGAGTCATGTCAAGGGTGTACGTTGTTCGGTCCGTCTTTTGTCTTAGCAGTTATTACGAGAGTGCTTGACTGATTTAAACGGATTACCTGTGGTGCAAATTTACTGGCAGCTCTTGTAGTTGTCAAATGCACCATGATCGGGTATACGCAATTTGTCACAATCAAAATCACCCGTTATTTGGATTAATGTACTGCAGGTTGTTTTCACCGGTTTGGAGTTGGAGGGGAGGGGGTGGTGAAGGGGAGAGGGCCAGGGGTTTTACGGATTAGATGCGTGTATAGCTCATGATAGAGCTGATTGATTCAATCGAATTGTTTATCGCGAAATATGAAACCTTTGACCTCACGGGAATCACTTCACTGGTGGTGTCTTTTCTGGTAAACAATATATTTTATACGGACAAAATAAATGAATTCCTCAAACTTCCAGAAACAGTCCGGCAGTGTTTTGAGATTCAAACATGGCGGCTGCAGGTTTTCGTAGTAGGTGACTGGCACGAAACTGACAACTTCTTTTGTCCAATAAATAACGCGTATTAATACTCAGTGTTATGTGCGTAGTTGTAAGTTCTACACTGTATTCATGAGGTAACCCTTGTCATTATGGAAACGTCAGTTTTCGAGCTCACTTCGAGTAAATCAATTTATTGGAACTTTTCGCTGCAGATTATGAAAGAGTAAGGTGTTGGTCAGTTTTTCTTTATATCTATATCCCCCCCAACCCCTCTTCACACCCCCACCGACACACACACACACACACACACACACACACACACACACACACACACACACACACACACCTGCACACATCCGCCCCCGCTACCATCACCCTAGATTAGCGTACCTTTTGCAAAACAGTTATGGATTCTCTGTAACAATGTAATCGCGTCTTTTGTGCAGGATCACAACGAAGAGCTTGAGCGGTTGAGGCGGGAGATTCAACGATATCGTCTGGAACTCAGCAACCGTGACCTGAACTTCAACCGCATGTTCACCGACAAACAGCCAATTCATGTCGACCGGCCCGGCGGAGGGGGCGGCGCCGTTCTAAAACCCAGTCACTCAGCAGGTAAACATTGAAACGTCTTTAGTGCGTGATGTTCTCTTAGGTTCACAAGCAAAACAGGAGTGCGATATATTCGGATACGTTCTCGTTGTCCTAGCGTTTTCTACGGTGCGTTCCTGAAGAAAATCGTTCAACCTGGCTGAATTGAAAAGGATTTCAAAGCATCCAGACTTTTTTTTGTATCGGATGACAGAATCTTGGATACAAGGATTGCCTCCTTGTCGAGTTAGAAACTTTAATATATTTCCTTCTAAGTCAGTCTGGGGAGCCGGGGTTGCCGCATGGTAGAGCGTTGGACTTCTAATGTTCGGCCGGGTCGTGAGTTCGTATCCCGGCTGGAGCCAAATCAGTATTTGTGCTGGCTTTTTCATCGTTGCCCCGTCTTTGATATGACCCGTGTGTGGTGGAAAAGGACGTTAAACCCCCCAAACACCCACCCCACCCACCCTTCTAAGTCTGATTTAACATGAGTTATTGCGTCATCTGTATCTTCACCCGTTTGTTTGGTTGTTGTTGTTGTTGTTTTTCTTTTGTGTTACTTAACTGTACAATGTGTAAGAATCTGTGAAACCACCTGAAGGTAGACTACAGTGTCCGAGTCTGTCTTTATCTCAACGTGTTTTTCAGGTACAGCACACCCGTCCAGTAGCACCATGATGGCCATGAAGAGGGAGAAAACTGTATCACATCTACCGTCACAAGGGCCCATGATCTGCTTCGAGGAACCTAAGCAATTCGTCCCTGAGCGACATGTTAGTCACTGGTTGCCTCCCTTGTATTATCTCACTCACACACACACACACACACACACACACACATTAATTTCAAGTTGCAGCAGAACTTCTAGCCTTTGCGGCAGTGTGATTTAGAATTGCATTTCAGGGAGGAAGCCGGAGTACCCGGAGAGAACCCCGACGGTAGGCCCGAATGAACGGTGCCACATACGAGAAGGAAAAATTCTTTGCCCCGAGTGGGACTCGAACCCCTGACCTCTCGCATTGGTGACAAGTCTCTTAACCACTAGACCACCGACCGCCCATTAGAGCATGACTGGCTGGTTAGTTGAGTTTTACCGCCAGTTGCACAAGACGGGTTGAAGACGATCTTCAGTGTTGCCAGATTGTTCTCCTTTTATTTTCTTCTTTACGTGTGAAGAATGTTTCTGTCTTGTGCGTGCAGAGATCGTCACTTCCGACTCCTCAGTCGTCCAGCGACAGAGACAGCCGCTTCCCGTCCATCTGCTCCACGCCAGAACAACGCCAGCGACCTAGCACCAACAACAAGCTGGTCAAGCCCAAACCCTTGCCCAAGGAGATGCTCTTCAGCAAGTAGTGTTCTCGCGCTGGACATGATCCGCGAACTGGTAGTTTTGTTTGTTCAACTGAGTCAGACACGCTGCTCCAGCCTGTAGCCGGCTCAGAACACTTGAAGAACCATGCCAGATGGTCAGGGCTCAGAATCTGAAAATGGAGTGAGAAAATGGGTGAACGCAAGGCTAGTCGATCTCCTTTCAAAACACATGTGCTTCTAGGATTGTCTCTAAGTCGAGAGAATTCTCCCTATGAGAACTGTAACTCCACCGCATCATGACAGACCGAACGGTGTGTTCCCGAGACTTCATTCTACATGTACTAGACTGAAGTTCAAAGGATCTAGTCTGGCTTTTTTAAAGAAAATAATGATGGATTCTTCCACTTATACATCTCCTTGACGTAGAAGCTCTGACAGAGTAAACAAAATGTGCCTTATCAAAAACTGAACTTTGCCCATGCCGCAAATGAAGGTTTTGCAGCTGTGACAGATTGAATGGACTGTTGAAATAACCAGTCAACGTTCCAGAATTCGTTTCAGGTTGCTTACATTCCACGGTACTTTCCCTTCCTCTGCAAGGTCTTTAGACCCCATTTGTACAGTAAGCAGTCTCCTCCACTATAACCAGTTAATCAAAGACTTGCCGGTGTCGCGGGAGCCGAGCTGCTAGAGTGGCTGACTGTGAATCGGTTCGGTCGTGAGTTCGAATCCCGGCCGTGTGCAGGCTTTTTCCTCGTTGCCCCGGCCATCCTTGATATCAACCGTATGTGGTGGGAGAAGACGTTCAACTCATAAACAACTCAGCAGTTAAGCCTCGCCAAAGGCTGTTTAACGCTTTTATATTGAAAAAAAATCCACAGCCATTTGCATATCAAATTTTTGTATCAAACGATGTACAACGTGCATTTGCTCAATTCGTCATTGTATTGTTTGCGTTTATCAGGAATGGCAAAGTGTGTGTGGTGGTTTAGTTGGCCAGGTGTTAATTTCGAATGGCAGTACATGTATTGAAGTTACTCTTGAGGCGTATAAAATGTGATGCGATATGTGTATATACTTTGGCTTCCAAGAATCTTAGACTTGAGACTGAGCCTGTGTGACTGATTTTTATCGGTATGAAAGATGAAGTTTGTAAACGGTTTGTTTGCTTGTATGGGAGATTCGTGGTTCTGTCGTCCTCTCCCTCTCTTTCCCTCAGCACGATGTGTATAGAGAACGATTGCGAATGTGAAGTTTTTACTTGGATTTGATGATACTTTAAATACGTTTGTCTCCGTTTATTTTGTGCACAGTAAAATGAAATCAGCGCTGACTTGTGGGATTTGTCGACAAAAGAAAATGACTAAATGCTTTGTCTTTTTTGCACAGTGGGTGTTCAGCAAGCGCACCACACACACACACACACACACACACACACACACAGAGATGATGGTGGTGATGATGATGATGACGACGACGACGAATAGTATGTTTTGGGGGGTGGCTCGGAGCCCATAACCGTTGTCTTTCAACCTATTTTACATACTACGTACAAGGAGAAAGTGGGCGGGAAATAGAAGTCTGTTGTATGTCATTACAATAGAAACAGAAAAGAAAAAAAAAAAACACTGTACAACATCCCTCGAGGGAAATGATCAATAACAAATCCAAAACATTCAAACATCTACCGTCAGACGAAAAGTCAGAGCTCAGGTTTTCTTAGACAACCGGGCCATAGGGAAACCCATCGAGCTCGGTGCTCTACGCACTGACGTACGCTTACAGTTTGACGTCACACCTTGTCGTCAGAGCGTGCCAGCAGGAACTCGCGGGAGCCAACAGCTAGGGAGGGAGCGGACCCTGATTTTCTCTTCTCGTCCTTTTTCGTGCCCTGGCAATCGGAGTAGCGATCATATGACTATGTTGTGATTGGGTAGACATGCAAGACGGATCCTGGCGGCCCCCCTCATGTCTAGTTGTCTGCAGGGGCGGCTGCAGCGAGCCCTCTTGTTGGCAACCGCAGTCACAGGTAAATATTCTGGCGCCCTCTCTCATATCAAGTCGTCTTCAAGACCGGCTTCCACGAGCTCTTCTGTTAGCAGCTGCCGCAGGTATGTACGGACCTCTTAGGAAGTAAAAGAGGCGTGCCGGAACTGACCTACACCTTGTAGACTCTGAACCAAACTTTGATATTACTTGGTACATATCATCTGCATAACAGTTAGCATAGCCACGATGATGTTCTTTGAACACGATCATAGGATGCCTAGTTGAAGCCTTGACGAGGGAAAGTGTCTCGAAGCAGTCAGTCGAGTTTGTCCGTGCTGCCGACTGGAGAGATCCACTTCAGTCCATCGAAGACTGCGCTGGTGTACCTCACAGCAAAGATCTTGAGCAAGATCTGTGTTCCTAGTAGACACTCGCTTATATGTGTGTGTGTGTGTGTGTGTGTGTGTGTGTGTGTGTGTGTGTGTGTGTGTGTGTGTGTGTGTGTGTGTTCTCATTCTTTGTGGAGTTATTGCTCTGTGTACATGTGCACTTCATTCACTATCGCAAACAAGAAAAAACACGGGCGATGCCCTCGATATGAGTGAAATTCCAGGCCAGATTTGTACCGATTTGAACAAATACATGTACTATACCACAACAGCAGTCATCCAAATGAAAATAAAAAGACTGAGACCATTTCCCAACAGAACGTAATCCCATCCTGTGACAGGTCTTGTCGTCTCCGTTGCTGTGATCCTTCTCCGCAAGCGGCGTGCCCGCGCCAACACCAAGGCCCCCACCCCCCGGAGGCTGCCCCCCAGCGACGACAGACCAGCGCCACCAACGGGCTCTCTCTCGCCCCTTGTCAACGTGGTGGTGTCGCAGGTGGTGGACAGGCTGGTGGAGAGCCGCCTGTCAGCAGTGTGCTCGTGTCACAGCACGCGATGTTCAAGGTGTGGCGGGGATGGGGGTGGTGGTGATGGAAACCAAGCCCAGTTGTGTGCCTGTACGACAAGGACCGGGCAACGTTCTAATGGCGATCGGCTTGTGGAGGCGCGGACCAGCCACAGGGAGAGTGTATGTACCAATCCACACTGACGACATGGACAGGACTATTCGCAAATATCACATCACATCAGTGCACATTTTGGGAATAGCTGTTGTTGTTGTTGTTTTAAAATCGTGTTTCGAGTCTACTTTTGTGTGATCAGTTGTGATGAATTGCCCTGGATTCCTGTCTTGTGGTTTATATACCTTATTCCGTGGTTCCTCAATCTATGAAAAGAAAGAGAGTCACCATGCAGAATATGCAGTGATACGTAAGTCCTCCAATCTGCACAACTGAATTTACTGCAGGAAAGTGGTTTTCAGTCAGAACTAGAGCACTTCTGTAAATTTTGACCATTACACGTAGTTTGGTGCGTGCGTGCGTGCTTGTGTGTGTGTGTGTGTGTGTGTGTGTGTGTGTGTGTGTGTGTGTGTGTGTGCAGACTGTGGACAACTCAGTGGATCCGGTGGAAGTCGTGTCCGACTCGTCCTGTGACAGTTTTCGGACTGCTCCCCTGTCCAGCTTGTCGTCCAATCCATGCCGAATTCCCACTATAGAGTACTCTCCTCTCGACCTCAGCTGGGAGCTCATCCAGTCTCCGCCGATGGCCGGGTCTTCCACCAGCACAGAGTTTGTCCCGAGCCACGATTTGAAGCAAAAGTACGTGGAACGAGCGAGCCTGGTGCAGCGGAGAGGCGGCCCTGGGCCACAGAGGGGACACAAACGAGATGAGTGCCGCTACAGAATGTGCACAAGTTGTCGCTGCTGCGACGGGCACCAAAATCTTGAGTGCCCTTGCTTTTATCGGGGCAAGGTTTCGGAGTCACGCACCAGTGGTGGCAGCAGGATGAGAATATTCTCGGATTCGTCCCAGGAGAGTGTCCTGAAGTTCCCATCACTTGGAGACTCGGACATTCCGTCTGAGCGACCATCGCCACCGGCCGTCACGTACCAAAGCAGCGCCACCTCACCCATCAACTGGTGCGCTTCAGAAGACAAAGGAACACTGCCTGACAGCGCGAGCAACAACGATGGGAAAATACAGGCACGCAGTAGAGTGTTACAGGAAGCCGGTACAATGTCTGAAGACCAACAACCCCTACAACCTTGGGAGTGTCCGGTGCCGGCTCAATCTTCTCCAAAACAAAATATAGATAAACTACGTAGACAAGTACACGCGCCGATTTCGGTAGGTCAAAAATGTTCTCAGTACGCAACACAAAACATTAACTCGCACATTCACTCTCGCCAGCCTCCCCGCAGTGAGAAACAGCACAACCAAAGAGAAGAGAAGCCGCCCGAGCCACTTCGCGGCACGAACTGCAAAAAGGTAACCGGCAAAGTTGTCAACGGCAAAGGGTCGTATCAAGAATATTGTCTCGTTTCTGTTTCTTGCCATACTGTTAGCAAACATTGTGGAGAAGCCCACAAAACTGAAATCACCTCAACCGTCAGCAGCCGCTCCTCCCCCGGCTCGAAAAACAGTGAGGCGTGTCAACTTGCACGAAACAGAAAGCCTAATTCCCCTGACCATGTCACTTCATTCTACAAAGAAAACTGCATTCCCAAATGCGTGTGCAAGTTCGCCAACAGACGGCACCCCGAATGTCCTACGTACGTTAATGGTCCACTCTGGAAAACTCATCACCAGAAAAAGAGTCCCAATGTCAGCATTCCAGCGGATACTACAGGGATATCCGTAAACAACCAAGAAATGCGGAGAAACGAGGAAGTACAGTCAGGCAACGACCTGTTCAGGTCACCTATTTGCAGCCCTAAGCACAGCATAAAGTGTGAAGGATCACCTAGAAATGATGTCAACGTACCTTCGCCAAAGACGTCAGCCGTTCTGACCTTCCACAGCGCCGAGAGTGATGTAACTGTGAAATCCGCCATAGACACTGATGCGCAGGGCACGATTACAGATTCTAGTTTGCTCGGAACTGCGTCCTCTCCGTCTCCCCCTCCCGAGCGGCACTTGCCAGTGAAGATGGGCCTGACGCAGATTCCAAGAGACGACCAGAACAGTGATTTGCTACGCTGGAACTCCGCAGCGTCGTTTGAAGCGAAGACCCGTAACCTAGGCGAACGTGCAATGCGTTACTTGGAGCACATTGAACATCAGTTATTTCCAAAAGAGGAACTGTCGTTAGAGGTTGATCAGCATCGGGCATGTTGCGTGCAATCTCCACCCGGTCCGGGAGAGGAGGATTCGAAGGCGACAGGCCAAACTGTAGAATCCGAGACGGTGCAAGACTCTGAAAACGGCGAGCCTGAGAAACCGTCACGACTACCGGTGAACAAGAAATGCAGAATCAAACGCAGAAGGAACACTTACAGAGCCTCTCTGGCCATGACCCAGATTGCAACATCATTTTTTCAAAAATATCACGAATCAAACAAGAGTCCTCCTCGTCAAGAGGAGCAGCATCCTGAAAACCCATCACCTGGGCAACCTGACGTTGCGGGGCAAGCGGACGACTCCAAGGAACCAGACCTAAACGTTCGGCAGACCTTCAATGAACTAGAGAAGGTAGTAGACAACCTTCTGGTACTGTTGGACAATGAAACACCGGAGCACACTACCCCCACCCTCCCTTCAGAACAGCCCTCCTCGATGCCTTCCTCGGTGACAATGAGCAAAGACGAGGAAATCGATGCTCATGAGAATGGGGAGCAAACAGGAGAGCCCGACTGCTCTCGCTTATCCCAGCAGCCCTCCCTTTGCAGCGTGAACACACATACAGAGTCAAAATCAAGTTCATCTCAAGACGAAACGTTTACTGACGCGCCACTCGATGCACAGAATGTGGAGCCATTAAATCATGGCGATGGTGGTCCGTTTGAACAGCCTATTTCTAGCATGAACAAAGAAACCGAGTCCAACTCCAGCGAAAGTACGGAAGAAAACGTCAGTACACCGGCTGGTACACTGAACGTGGAATCGTCAGAGGGTTTTAACTGTGGACATGTTTTCAGTGCAAACGAACAAACGGAGTCCAACTATAGCTTATGCGTGGAAGAGATGGCCTCCAACACAGAAGCACAAACACAAACTGTGGCAACGTCAGAGGACTCTGGCTGTGGTCTCCCATCTGAACAGTCTTCCATGCATAATATGAACCATCAAGAGGGTGCAACCCCGGGCTTCTCAAGTCTGGAAAGAAGAATTATCAGCGCATTGGCCGCGGTCAGTGTGGAGAGCTTGACACAGCAGTCAGCTGACACTAATCATTCGAATCAACCATCGTCTCCGAACAAGAGTGAAGAAGAAAAAGCAGAGTCAAACACAGAACTCAGCGTCAGTGACACAGTCTTAGACTCGGTGGCGGACACACGAACCGGTTTGCCGTTGCAGTGTAACGACGATCCCTTCAGCGTGTCACCAGAAGCCACGAAACAGCCACAGGTTGCTGTCGCCCGGCTGGATTCAGGGGATATCCCAGAACAGAAAATGAAACCGTTGATTCCCGTCACTGACAAAGGGCAAGAAACATCTCCAGACCGACAGCTTATATCTGCATCTGAAGCTAGTGATTTGCTGTGCACGTGAATATTGAAGTGATTTTCAACCAGTCAGATTGTTGCACCCGTACTGCTAACTCGACAACTGTGCTGGCGTCACCAGCTGAAGGTCGCCACGTGGCGGCAAGCCATATTTGGCAGTAGAATATTACGAAAATGAACAATATGACGGTTAACCTCAACCACTAAAGCCGTCAGGACACGTAGAGTTATTTCGCTTCAGTAGTAAAAATCAACATCGTACCTCATAAACACAATCAAATAAGTTCAGCCGGTATCTTGTAAACAGAATCAACCTCAGTACCATATACCCGTATAAGAAATGTCAACTGAATAAAGTCTTTAGTATCAGTAATTGGTGCCTGTGTCAGTATTAGGTTCTGTGTCAGTGCTTTTTTGTAAGTTAGTGTCAGTTTGAAACGCACGCGCGCGCACGCACGCACACACACACACACATACCCGGACCGTCACTAAGCCACACAAACACAGTGCAATACACTGGCCTTACCATGACGGTTTTCACTGATAGGACCCGGCAAGCGAGGGGCATCTTTTTCACTTGAAAGAAACTTGACTCAGTTTCACATTAAACCGGAGGCAGGAGCCTACTTGGCTCGCGTATGAAATGGGTCAAGGTCAGAGTCATGAGTCAAAAGAGTATGACTGTATAGGTCTTATCACTGTTTATCACCATGCACAGTTAGGTGTCTCTGGTGTTCGCAGTTTCTGAGAAAATTGCAATGTTACAGTTTTTCATGGACAACCTTTATGGCCTTGACATTAAACTCAAAGTCATTCAAACAAGATTGTCGGTAAAGATCTTATTAATGTCTATCATTACGCCAAGTTTGATGCCTCTAATATATGTAGTTTCTGTGAAAATGCCAATGTTAAAATTCAATTCTTTAATGATCTTCATTTTAAAAGGGTATGTCTGGAAAGGTCTTATCGCTGTCTAACTCGGGAACCAAGCCAATGAGGTAAGACCTTGACTTTTAGCCAAGCGACTGTGGTTGATCGCTGTCTATCATGCTAGGTTTCATTGGTGCCTCTTCTCGTTATGTGTTGTTTTTGTTTTTAAAAAAAAATGCCTACGAGAAGGATTTTTTTCCTTGAAGTTCAAAATGCCAAGGTTAAAATTCACAACAGACATCTTTAATGATCTTCATTTTAAAAGGGTATGTCTGGAAAGGTCTTATCGCTGTCTAACTCGGGAACCAAGCCAATGAGGTAAGACCTTGACTTTTAGCCAAGCGACTGTGGTTGATCGCTGTCTATCATGCTAGGTTTCATTGGTGCCTCTTCTCGTTATGTGTTGTTTTTGTTTTTTAAAAAAATGCCTACGAGAAGGATTTTTTTCCTTGAAGTTCAAAATGCCAAGGTTAAAATTCACAACAGACATCTTTAATGATCTTCATTTTAAAAGGGTATGTCTGGAAAGGTCTTATCGCTGTCTAACTCGGGAACCAAGCCAATGAGGTAAGACCTTGACTTTTAGCCAAGCGACTGTGGTTGATCGCTGTCTATCATGCTAGGTTTCATTGGTGCCTCTTCTCGTTATGTGTTGTTTTTGTTTTTAAAAAAAAATGCCTCCGAGAAGGATTTTTTCCTTGAAGTTCAAAATGCCAAGGTTAAAATTCACAACAGACATCTTTAATGATCTTCATTTTAAAAGGGTATGTCTGGAAAGGTCTTATCGCTGTCTAACTCGGGAACCAAGCCAATGAGGTAAGACCTTGACTTTTAGCCAAGCGACTGTGGTTGATCGCTGTCTATCATGCTAGGTTTCATTGGTGCCTCTTCTCGTTATGTGTTGTTTTTGTTTTTTAAAAAAAATGCCTACGAGAAGGATTTTTTTCCTTGAAGTTCAAAATGCCAAGGTTAAAATTCACAACAGACATCTTTAATGATCTTCATTTTAAAAGGGTATGTCTGGAAAGGTCTTATCGCTGTCTAACTCGGGAACCAGGCCAATGAGGTAAGACCTTGACTTTTAGCCAAGCGACTGTGGTTGATCGCTGTCTATCATGCTAGGTTTCATTGGTGCCTCTTCTGATTATGTGTTGTTTCTGTAAAACTGAAAAATGCCTACGAGAAAGATTTTTTTTTCCTTCAAGTTTTACCACAAACAGTTTGTATGGCCTTGATCTTGAGTCAGCCATTCCGACAAACGAGATGTGTCAGTAAGGGTCTTATTAATGTCTATCATCATGCAAATATTGTTTGTAGAATCTGAGGAAATGCCCATACCAAGCTAAAGTTCCAAACAGACAGCTTTAATGACAACTTTGAGTCAAAGTCATTTGAAAGGGTATGTTTGAAAGGTCCTCAGTGTTGCCATGTCTGTCAGTCGTCATGCCAAATTTGGTATCTGTGCTGTTTGTTGTTTCTGAGAAAATGCCGACGTTAAATAAAGTTTTTCGACGTTTTCAACAAACAGCTTGTATGGCCTTGACCTCAGGCTTGATTCAAGGTCATGAATTCAGGTATATCGGTAGTAAAGGTGTTATCCGGCAATGTCTACCGTCATGCAAAGGGGGAGCCGGGGTGGTCGAATGGTAGAGCGTTGAACTTCTAATGCTCGGCCGGGTCGTGAGTTCGATCCCGGCTGGGGCCAAATATTTGTGCTGGCTTTTTCATCGTTGCCCCGTCTTTGATATCACCCTATGTGGTGGAAAAGGACGTTAAACCCCCAAACACCCACCCACCCACGTCATGCAAAGTTTGATGCCTCTGGTGGCTTTCAGTGTAGATTCTCAGTGAAAAACTATTCTGGCCAAACAGACACTGAGCTTTTCAGTATGACCGTGACCTGGTGGATAGCCAGAGCCAGAGGTATGCCAGTTTTGACAGAAAGGTCTTCAGTGTCACTGAGTCCGGCGCCGGCTGTCACAGCCGGCCCGACCGCTATCCCGAGCGAGCATGCAGTGCGGACAAGTATGGTGCCATTGCTGTTCTTGTAGTCGGATCAAGTCAGTTCAGCGAAAATGACATCATTGTGAAAGTTTTTTTCCCAGGTCAGTCATTTCTTTTTTTCGGGACACGGCACCGGCTGACACAGGCACACACTGACTGACATTGACACACCGACTGACATTGACACACCGTGACACTGACGCGCCGACGACGGAGGATCAACTCAGTGATACTGTCACAGATTCATCAGTCCGGCATAGACTCACCTTTGTCAACTGAGTTGTACACTGAACTTGCCAAACAGAAAGGATTTCAAAAGCGGCAGGTTTTCAGTGAAGACTGATAACTTTGACCGGCCGCTGTCCCAACTCAGTGATCCGGCGGCCGTTGAGCCGCACTACACTAGACTCACACAAAACTTAAAGTTTAGCCCACTGCCGCCGGGATAGGCCGCATGCCTTAACAGATTGAACATTTTACATGATTGTGCCAATTCAGCCGGAGAACTCCAGCCGTGAGCTACTTGATCAAGTTTTTAATCAGTTGTCAGGTCAGTTTCGCCGACTGATTCACGGCACTCAGTGAGTCAGTCCGAGTCACGGCCGCAGTGAGCCCGCGGTTGCCGCGGCCGGCCGGGCTCGTGGTTTCAGTGCACGTCAGGTAAGTCAGTCGTACTGGTATGGGGACGGTAAGACCAAACATTGTATGTACAGTAAACTCGGTTTCAGTCGAGTCTGCTTTGCCATTACAATTACCGCTGACGTGGGGGTACAACTGAGGGGAAGGGAGGCGAGAGAAATGACTTGGCAGAGCTCTTGGTCACTGCGACCTTATCAGTACGGGAGTCATTGTACAGGAACCTGCCAAAGTCAGGGCATGACCATGTGAGAATGTTTAGATCAGCAGATCAGTAATCAGACTATTCCGATTTGACGTTCTAACATGGGACGTAGGCTAACGCCCTCCAACAGTGCACAAGGCGGGGTGCTCCGGCCACGTGTGTGCGCCAACCTTATCGCTTGGTGCAAGGGCTCTCTGACCACGGCCCAGCTACTCGCTACCTAACGCCACAACTGACTTATGAGTAGTCCAAGCTTACGATTCAGCGAACCGCAATGCCAACAGCGACAACAGAGTACATGTATTTCTTTTATCCTATCGTCTGAAATCAAATGATACCACGTTACGTGACTTCGGCCCCCAGGCAAAGTACGTCAAAGTTGGCGCCCATTTGACTTTACAGCCAATCGGAAATCGCCTTTTACTTTACTGCGTCACTTCCTTTTCGATACAGGGCACGCCCACAGCGCACGCGGGTCACACAGAGCGAGGCGAGGTGCGTTTGTGGCTGCCGTTGTCCCTTCATTTCTCCATGGCGAGTTGGCGCGATCAGCTGTGATCCATCTTCTGTAGTGTTATCTCCGTTGTTGGATCGTGATCTAACGATTTTTGTCCTGATTAATCAAGATTTCAGTCGGGTTGAGTTTTACATCAAGGTCAAATCACTCTTTGTCAACATAGGAGCTGATCGGAGAAGGACGAAACAGACCACGAGGCCACCAGTGACTGCGTGCTTTGTGTAACGCTACCGTTTTGTTCCCCGCCCATCTCGGCTGTGGAACTGTGGCAGTGTCGGCTACGTCTTTCAGACGTTGGTCTAGAAACGCCAAGATGACACTACTCAGCGAAAACAAAGCGGACTTCGAGAAAAACATGGCAGCAGAATGTCTGCTGGCTATGTCCGGTTTTTCGCCCGAAGGTGGTGATGGAACCAAGTCTTTGGGGACGGGAGCAGACGAGAACGCAAACTACGCAGCGCCAGGGAATGACACTAGCGACAAGAATCAGCCCGACACAACGTTCATGCTTGCGAGAATTTTGACCGATCTCAGACAGTTTAAACAGGAACCCGTTGGTGATCATTTTGAAAACGAAACTCACGCAACGGATCTACACAACTATCATTCTCTCAGCGGCAGCAAAGCGCGGAGAGGAAAAGGGACCACGCCTACCTACGACTGGTCAGGGAAAACGGACAAATTGTCCAGAAACGAGGCGAAAAAACTACACAGGTGCCAGTACAGAGGCTGCGACAAGGTCTACGGCAAAAGTTCTCATCTGAAAGCGCATCTCCGAACACACACAGGTGAGTTTAGAGCGATCATAAAATCCCCTTTCCCCTCGGCGTTTTCGAGCGCGCCATTTCTTTGTTTGGGCCCGACCGCATGGTTTCCCTTGTGTCAAGCTGTGGCCCTGCTCTCGTAGCTCCGTACCAAACAAACATGAAAACGCCTTTGTTACATACAACCTTAGGGCAAAAACAAGGCTTGGACAGATTAAAGTCACGGACTGGGCTTGTTGTTGGGATTTATCTGGTGTTGGGGGCGAGAGTACGTAGAAATGGTGGAGAAAAATCGATCGAACGCTGGCTTTCTTCCATATCATCAGCTGTGCAGGAGTGACCTCTGCCTCTCCCGCGTTGTGAGGAGAGCGTTATTTTTAGGTGTCCCGTAATATGCCTGTGTGTACTTCACAACCGGCACAACTGACGGTGTCTACATGCGGTGTGTCGACTTAAGCTCATCATAAATGACTGTCGTTCTTTGATCCTTCCCAGCCCCCTCGCTCGTTTTACGTCAACAGCTGTTTTAGTTACTGACTCGTAACCTATGACATGTAATATTCTGAGGCTAGTCGGTTTGTGGCCATGTTTTTCGCCTTACTACTGGCTTGGGCTGGCGGCACGCCCTCTGTGAAAAGAGCATTGCACAGTAACCTGCAACAGCTACTGCAAGTCAAGGCTTGCGTTTCATCAGCTGGCAGAGATGGCTCACCTTCAGCCCGCCCTTGGGATGTAAATTTTATGCCCTTTGCTGTGATTTGGAAAGGGGTGATAAATGTAGTGCTCAGAGAGGTTGATCAGTTATTTTTTGTGTCAGATTTTGGGTCTAGCAGCTATCAACTATTGACTTATGGAGTCGTGAGAAAATTCTTCACACTCTTTTCCACATGTGAGCAGATGTAATGTCTGTGGCTGTTCTTAGATATTAATCCTGTTTGAAACTCCTGTAAGCGCCTGGGTTTTTTTTTTTTTTTTTACTGCTTCCCAAGCATAAACCAGAAAACATCTTTTCAAGCAGTGGTAGTTCAGATCAGCCGTGACTTGGTTTGATTTAATCAGGTGTCTGAGAAGAATCGTTTTTAAATTTGGTTTTATTTATTGGAACTGGTAGCATCAATTTTTAAGGTATTGTACTGTACATCCAGTGACTGCAACCACTTAATAATGATAGAACATGAAGTATTTGTGGACTTGGCAAGGAAGCCAGGATTGCCGAGCGGTAGAGCATTGGACTTTAAATTCTCAGGTCGTGAGTTTGAATCCAAGCTGGGACCAAACATTTACGCTGGCCTTTTTCTTGTTTGCCCCGTCTTTGATATTATCCATCTGTGGTAGATAAGGATGTTAAATTCTTGAAGGTCCACACCCGCGGACTTGGCAAAATTGTCAGTAGTGATGGTGGTACAGGGGTGATGATGGTGCTTATGAAACTAATTTCTTTTCCACAGGCAAACCTATTTTGTACAGTAGACTGCCCAAAATTTGACATTCAGAACAGCAGTAACCTTTACGAAAGTCCTGCCAAACTGGAAGGCGTTAGTTGTGCTAGGTACACGCCTGTTCAAGCTCTTTCTCTCGGGTGAGGCTGGTGGGGTCATATCAGGGAAGGAGGGGTGGGGACCTCCAAACTCAAGCCGCGACTGAGGGAGGGGGGGGGGTAGTAGGCAGAGAGAGCTTCCAAGCATTTCCGACAGTCATAAAGACAGGTGGGGGTAGTGCTGAAAGAGGGGGGTAATCGTGTGCCTTTGTGTCATCAACGCAAGGCTAGAACCCGGCGCGTGCAGGGCGCGTGCCAGATGGCAGCGGGTTGGGCTTGGTTGTCACTGTGTTAGGCCACGGGGATAAAGAGGCATGGGGAACTGAACACCCCGGAACACCTGTATTCAAATCTCGCCAGCAGCCAGCTCTCTCTCTCTCTCTCTCTCTCGCTCGCTTTCGCTTTGTTCGGTGATCCTGACTGATGTTGGTGGCCAGATCTTTGTGAAAGTGTGCCACCCGTCTGGTCCTCCCCCCCCCCCCCTCCCCTCTGGCAACCGTTTTCTTCCGTTTCACTTTCAGACTAAGTGTGTACAATTTTGACTGTCAGGTCTGACACAAGGCGGTTATTGTTTTACGGTTTGTGTCACAAGCTCGGCTTCGTAATCTATAATATAATTATACTTGTTTGCTGTCCAGTGTTAGTCCTCCGCGGGAAAGGGTATTAGATGCAGACTGGTTGTATCAGTGTGACCATTTGAAACGTTGTAGAACGCGATTAAGAAAAGGTTTGGGTTTCGACATTGAAAGGTTTAACTTTAAGTTCCCATGCAGATGGAGGCCGTCACGGTGTGTGTGTGTGTCATGTAACACCCAAACATGATTTACTAGGAAATCGTCTGTCACGGTTCACATCATCTGTGCAGAGGACACCGGCAGACCTGTAATATTGCAGGCAGTCAGCCGTGACGCCAGCTGCCACAAAGAGGCGTCAGAGATCTTTTTCATTTTAGTTGGAATCTTGTTTCGTTTGACTGACAGACATGTGTGGGCAGACCTGTGAAATTACTTAGCGGGCTAATTCCACCTTTGCTAAGCGAACTTATATTTTGAAACAGTCATATTTCACTTGTGGATGCGCCTGTACACTCGAAATACTCTATCTTGATGATTAGTATAGCTCTTAACAATGTTCCGTGTGAGTCAAAAACACAAGGGTCCATGGGACCCGCTCTCCATATTTTTGAGGGTGCTCTTGTAAATTTACATGGTCTTTTGTCTGAGAGAAGTCTGAAAGTCGAAACCATTTGTTGTTGTTCACAACAGTATTCAAGTGTCTGCTGTTAGATGCAGACCACCTTTTGTTCATCGAGTTTCCAGAAAAATGCTGGTACAAATTACTTTTTGTCACGGCGAGATGAAATATGTGCATCCCTTGTGACGCGCTGTCCACATGTGCGTTAATTTAAGAGTTTTGTGTGTACAAATATGCACGCCTCTGCATAATCGGGAACAGTGCTTAATGCGATACATTGCTGTTTACACTTTGCAGAAGCAGCTGAGCATTCATATTTTACGGCATTTTAAGTGCATTATGTTATTGACACCATATAAAAGTTTTGTTAAAAAGTCTGTTGTTTTCTGCAAGGTATGCTTACTTTATAAAGTATTTGAGATTTCATACAGAAGGAAGACATTGTATAGGAAACTCAGCGCGCAGCCTTTGGGTGGACCTGAAATGATGATTTTGGGTGGGTGGGGATGAATGGTTAGAAGCTTTTCTTTCCATTGTAAAAAAAGAAAGAGAGCACAGCGGAAATGGGGTTAGGGGGCGTGTAACGGTAAAGCCCAGGATGGAGATTGGACCGGTTGGTCAGCTACTCGCCACTGGGGAGGACACACTCGCGGTCGCTGGTTAACGGGATGGTTTCATCTCATCACCTGCAGCCCCCACCCCCACCCCACCTCACCTCTGCTCCCGATACAACACTCCCTCCCCTCTCCTGCCAGTGTCGCCGGTACCGCAGCAGTTGGTCCTACCCCCAGTTTGCTGTATGCCCCCCCCCCCCCCCCCCCGGCTCTACAATTACAAAGCTGTGTGCCGGGCAGGTGGTGTGTAGCTCACTCAATGTGTTCTTCTGAACTTTCCATTCCCCCTCACAGCCCCCCTCCCCTTCTACCAACAACCAGCATTTTGTTGGAACAGTGGCCCGACAAAAATTTCTTTGTCGGTCAGTGTCACTGCCACTCCTCTCCCAGGATGCAGTCTCAGCACATCATGCAGTACCATGCTCAGTGTGTGTTTCATCCAGTGTGAACTGTGATGATGGCTAGTCTTAGTCGATCACTGCAGTTTTCAGCGGCAGCGACCCATTTGTCAGTTGTCGTAGAGCAGGTGATCTTGCCTGGCACAACAGCTCCCAGTCACAAAGCCTTTGTTCTGCCGGCACTTTTAGTTCTGCGCAGTTTGTTACAATGTTTTGAATTACAATGCACTTCTACTGAATTCTAGCGTTGAAGCTTAACATAAGGATTCTTACAATATATTTGTCCACCTAACTGGTCGTGTATTCCACAAACCCCAGCTTCAAGAAGTGAAGCCTGGCCCTCTTTAAATTAGACCCCCAGCAGCGTTGTGTTTGGTGTTGATTCTGGGGATGGGCAGTTCAAGGCGAGGTTACTGGTAACACTATTTGCTGTAGCTGGTAAAGCTAGCTACTTCGTGCAGTAAAACTTGCAGGTTTGCCTCCAGTTACAACAATGAGGCCTCAGATTACAGATTTCGTTGGAAATGAATTCCTTCCAAAGATAATTTTGACAGTTTAGCTCTGCCAGCACAACAGTATGTGTATCAACACCGGTTTCCTCTGAACGCAAGAAATCGAGTCTGGAGTAAAGCAAGTGTTTCTGTTTGTCGCAACACACCCTTCGTGGCCGCAACGTCCCTAGCCCTTTGTGTTTGCGCGTTGGAAGGGGTAGGCCACTTCAGGGTCATATCAGAGGGAATTAGCCACCAGCTCCTACAGTATAACGGCTTGGGGGTCTCACACCCGATATAACACGACTAGAAGTTTCGGTGTGTGACCTGGTAACTAAGTCAAAAGCCAAAGTCACTTAGGGTACAGACAATGATACACTGTTTGCTTTGATGGGTACTATACCGATCAGGAACTTGATGCCAGGAAGACGGCTCCGTTTTCCTGACAGCTAGTGTGTGTGTGGAGGCATGCCCTGTTGTATCGCCCTCAGTGATACACGTGGGGGCGGGTAGCGCGCTGGCGGTGGCAACAAAGGCTATCACTCTGTCAGTCTGTGATGGTGAGCGGGCTTGCCTCTGACTAGAGTGGCGGGTAGGGTCACTGGAATATCACACCAGTACATGTGTTGGTGAAAACACGCATTCACAAGTTCCGGTCTGTTAGGACATGTACTGTGATTTTCAGTGCACGGTGTTCCTGTGTAGGTTGTAGCACTTGACATTTCCGGATAAATGATCTCCCGTGACAGTGTTTGACTTTGACTCTAATACTAATAGAGAATACTCCCAGTTTTCACTCCCTACATGTATGAGGTACCTGATTTTACTATAGGCATTCCAGCATCTCCTGAAAAGAACAACTGATTTACTTTATCATCATACTGCAGTTTAAAAGAAAACCAAAAAAAAAAAAAAATCCACTCTGGCTTAGTTGCCCTTCCAAACTCAAAATCTTGGTACAAGTCTAGACACAATATATCAGACAGACTGTGCTTGGCCACCATAGCACCTTCCTTCTACTGGCATTGAAGTGCTTCATGTGTTTTTATTGTAAACACCAAGTCTTCAATTTTCACAGTGGGTCATAATTTAAATTTAAGATACTAGTGAGACTTAGTAGGGCTTCGTACTGAGAACTTCGCTGAGCAGCGTAACCCACTTGCATGTAAATTAGGCACGTTACGGGTACCATTAGCTAATCGCAGCGCGTTAGCAGCTCGCGGCCTCTGCCGTGTGAGCCTAATTTACATGTAAATAGGTTACTCTGCTCAACGAAGTCCTCCTTACGAAGTCCTACTAAATCTCACTATTGAGGACTGTAAAATTCACTAATGTTCTGATTAGCAAGAACACAGAAAATGGATAATCATTGGGACCATGACCTGTGTTGGTCAGTCCTGATTAGTTGAGTTCCCTGAATACTACACTCTTCATCCTTAGCTTTGTTTTCAACACACATACCCATTTCAGCGATAATGTGATTTGAATGCTCCTTAATGTCTGGCACATATTATTTCACTGTTTCCAGGTGAACGGCCATTCCCATGTACATGGACAGGGTGTGAGAAACGCTTTGCACGATCTGATGAACTTGCCAGGCACATTCGGACACATACAGGTAAGTAGTGAATGATGCTCTGCATGAGCGTTTGCTGTGCAGCCTGTAGTGTTATATTGTGGATACATGCAGTCAAACCTTCAGTAATAACAGTACTTCATACACAATAACATATATATATAATTATTCTGCGGGATTAATGCTGTGTTTGCTGTGCAGAAGAGGAAATTTTCTCAGATTATAATTGCATGTAATCCAGGTAAGATCAACAGAATGTGATGTATCAGGTTAGCATTCATATTTTATTACTTGAATTAGATGATAGCAATATTGTTGTTATTTACAGGTGAGAAAAAGTTCCCTTGCCCCATCTGCCAGAAGCGATTCATGCGCAGTGATCATCTCAACAAACACGCTCGCCGCCACCCAGAGTTCGACCCTGCCATGATTAAGAAGAAGCCGAGAATGGACGCAAACAGCGATGGGATCTCAAACCACTCAAGCCCAGTTGCTTCCCCTTGATCTCCTCCCTATTCAAGTGACACTTGGGCAGACTCCCTTCAGTGATCACACCTGTCAAGTGCAGTTACCACTGATCTCATTGAGAATGTACACACTGAGTGGAAGACATTTCAGAGGCTGATAGGCTGCAGGCCCTGATGTAACCCCAGTGTACCACTGTGTTTTTATTGCCATACATCTGTACCCCTAGAACTTGCGGCAGATCTGTTTCATTTTCTGTTGACTGTCAGTGTGGTGCAGATCGTATTTTCAACACAGGGACAGGGTGTTCCAGGACTTCACATTTTTATTATTCTGGTGTCTTTCACATGTTTTTAGCCAGGTGGCCTTTTCTTTTAAAACATGAACCTAGCTTGGTCAAATCAAAAACTGGGTTTTTTTTTTTTCAAGATTGCTGGATGTTGTACTAGAACTTGCCTCAGTTTCGGCCTTTACCAACAGGGTCAGGGTTGCTTAGTACTGTTACTGTTAGTCATATAGTCATGTACTGGTTGTATCACAGTTTGTTTTGTGGATTTTGCTTGGTACACACTGCAGGTTATGTCAGGATCGTCTAGGTGTGCCATAATCATAATCTCATGATAGAACCCTTGTGTTTACCTGAAGAGGGTGAGAGAGGGAGTGTGTGTGCGTGTTAACTATCCATCCATTCACACTATATCACACTATATCACAGGGTGTCAGTTTAATTTCTTTGTGTCTGTAGTTGTCATATGAAGAATAGTGCAATTGAAACTTACTTCCAGACAGTTTTACCTACAGCTGCGTTACATGCACAGTGTAGCCTGTTAGATGTCATTGCAGGTTTGGGATGCGGGTCTGGCAGACAGTTTGGAAGGAATGCAGTATACACTGATGTGTTTGCAGGCAAAAAAAAAATTTTTTTTTTTGCAGAAGGCTTGCTTATTAATTTGCAGAGAAACATTGAAGCATTTCTTTTTATCCATCTGTTTGTTTTTTGTTGAAATATTGTTTGGAGTAAGGAATGCACACCAGGAGGGTTATGTTTCCCCTGACGTTGTCCGTGTTTCAGCACTTAGTTGATGAGCTTCAGACGAAAAAGGCCACAGCAGTGTTGTGAAAAGAGGGGTTTAATGCAGGTAGTTTTGGGCAGCAAAGGACGTGTCAGTCCTCTTTTAATCAGTGTTTGTGTACATATTGCGCTCTCAGTTTAAACCCATGTATAAAGTCAGACACGTTTTGCAGAAAGAAGCCTTTGTATATTTTGTAGCATTTCTGTATATATATACTACATTCGCTCCGTAGGTACCCAGTAGGAAGGTACTTGGTCTGCCCCGTGATGAGTAGGATCATTTGCATACCACGTTCACACCAGTCATCTCAGGAAGCTCTGCCTACTTCTGTGACACTGATAGTGATACCCTACTTCACTGTGGCAGTTCAGACAAGTGTGTTTTTCCAAGATCCCTTTTGTTAAACTCATGATTTTATGTAAAAGTGAGCACCCACTAACTTAGGGTGTTGTGCAAGAAAGCTTTTTATTTAAATTCCTATCTGTATATATATATATATATGTTTGTATGTGTAAGACAGCTCAAATTTAGATTTTTCTTTCCCCCCAAAAGCAGCTCAGAATACATGTTCAGGGATCGCGGTGTACATTAATGGCATGGAACATGGAAAATACATGCCCTTTGGTAGTCCCAACTGGTAATATGTAGAGCATTGCTTATTGTATCAAAGGATTTTGTGGGAGATATTTCCTGGAAGAGAGTTAGGTCTGATGCTGAGGATTACCTGAGCCACAAATAGCTTTGAGTTCTGACTGTAGAGAGAAAAGAATTCAGTTAATTAGATCTGAATGTCATGAGTTATTTCTTATATTTGCCTACGTCAACGTACTTGGTTTGTTTTCACACCCTTTAATCCCCACCCCTGACCAAAATGAGCATTTTTCTTGTTAGTAAAGTTGTTCTTTCATGGCCTTTGAACTGAAAACTGAAATTTCAGATACTGTAAATAGGAGTTGCACAAGTTCATTTTGCCTTTAACTGTTAAATGTTGATGATGGGGTATGACAGCATTCAGAGAGAATCTTGTGTAAAGTTTTTGTTTAAACTCTGTTATTAAATGGCATGAGAATGCTGGAGGAATGTTTTAGTAAATTGATAATATGCTAATGTTTACCACTGTGGTAAACTAAGGGTTGAGAGATCTTGCTAGGCGGTGACCAGACCTGCACTTTACTTTGCAGTACGTATATGACTTCTATGCCTTTTAAAGATATCATGGGTACATGTACCGTAATCACCAGTCACTATCAAGCTGTGTTAGGCCAGTGTGCCCCAGTGCAGAGTGTTCTGAGGTACTTTACTGCACACAATGGGCTTGATAGTGACTCTGGTTTTGGTTCTTGTTTTGCAGAAAATTTTGCAAAAAGGATACATACTGTGCGTAGACCACACACAGTATCATGTCTTAGCTGCTCTGTCCAAAATCCAAAGTGCAGTTTTGAGCAGTAGAAAATTTTTTATCAGAGGAATGAATACACATGTATGACTGTGAGGCCTGCACACTAACGTGTGGTCTTTCATATTTCATAAATTTAACAGAACAATGGAAACTCAAATAAAATCTGGTACTGCAAAGCAATGTTAGCAGGGTTTGCCACCTAGCATGCTTCTCTGGCTATCATGTGATAAAATGATAGAAACTGTATGATGGAATGAGAGACTGCTCAAAGGGTGAGTGAGTGAGTGAGTGACGGGGGAAGTCTGTGATGGTTGAAATTTGGATGTGATGGTTGACCACTGGGATGGTTAGGTTGTGTCTGCAGTTGGATTCCATGTGGAGAGCAGTGTTTGCTATAGAAATGGTGATACATATATATGGGCTTCTCTCACACAGTGGTGACTGTTAGATTTTCTGATTAATGGTCTCATGGAAAGTTCCTAGAATGTGTTTTGAGACCAGTGCAAGTGCAGATTGAAGTGGGCACAATCTGGGTGAATTGTGATTGTATGGACTGGTTTGCAGGAGAGCCAAAAGAAAACACCATTTAAGCTTGGGACCAGTGATGATGATTTCATAGTTATATCCCATATCATTGGTAAAGTGATATTTTTGAGCAGGCTGATACACAGATTGTGTGATGGCAGTAGTACAAAGTTGAGTTTATTTTGTAAGGGGGCAGCATCAGTAATAATGTTATAGAGACTGGCATACATCACGATTGAAAACTGAGGATAAGTTTTCTTTGCTATGATCTTTGGAATGATAACCCAAATCAGTGAAAGGAAGACACTCATACACCATCTTCTCCCAGTCCCATGCAGTATTTGTAACATTATTGTGATGCTGCGCTGTAATATCGTTTGAAGTTCAAAGCTTCAGTGTTGTACTTTTAGGTTTGTTAATTCATGTACATAAAAAAAATGTTTCTTTGATTGATGTGTTCATTTACCTCTGTCTCGCTCTGTATATAAATAGAAGTTTTGTTTGTGTTGCCAATATTGGTGGTTGCTACACACTATTTCCTCACAAAAGATCTTTTTGCTTTGTAAAACTGGTTTGACTCTGCTAAGATGGATCTACCATTGACCTGTGCACTCGCACAGAATGTGGATATTTTATGGTAAATAATCATCTGTACATTATGGCTGTGAGCTATGGTCACATCAATATTGTATTTTTCCATTATTACAGTGTACTTTGTGTTGTGATTGTTCTTTTCCCTTACTTCAGGTGTTGTAAACATTGTATGTTTAACCTTTTTCTCAAGTGTGAAAATGAAGAGGTGTGAGGTGTGCGAATGTACATATCCAGCAGAGTATCTTGACTGATTCAGATGGTCATTTAGGGCTCAGAAAGTCATAGAGCTTGATTCTGACCAAATTATCTTCAAATATTGGGGTTTTTTTCCCCCCCCGGTATCACATGAAATCTATTCCCAAATTTATGCAACTGGAGGTTTGACCACAGATAAGCAGCTCCCTTGCAAATGGTTTTTGTGACACTCTTTTCCCTTTCTTTACGATTTTATAAATTAGATAGAACTCAAATGTTGGGGCGATAATAAAATGTAGCATAACATTAGCGTTGCAAATCGTTCTCTCGTGTAATTTAATCGAGGCAGAAACCTGGGGTAAGCTAGATGTAAGAGTGCCTTACTGCAAATCTTTTACCAAAACTTGTCAGATGAGCTGTGTGTTTCCGCAAATCTTCCAGAGCTCTCTGGCTATGCCCATCTTGCTGTTCCTATCATGTGCCTTCCTTTTGATGGTAAACCAAGGATTTACGTGATTTTGGTCATGAGTAATTTCCTTAAAAGTTAAATCAGCCCTTATAGTAGTAGTCTGTAGGATAAATAGGTTGGTAGTTTCAGTGCTGCCAGGCTTCAGTGCTGCCAGGCTTCAGTGCAGCGACAGGCATAGTGTTCAGAATATTCTTTAACGATAATGATTGGAATTGTCTTTGTATACAGCTGGTGCTGTCAGTTTGTAAGTAATGTACATTTTCTGAGTTTTATGGGCTGTCACAGTTCTTGGTCATTGTGCTGTCTCGTTTTGACACTGTTTTTGGTCAGTGTTTTGAAATAAGTTTCCCAAGCATGGAAGAGCTCTTGTATGACAAAGGAAAATACCTTGACTATTTTACTGATACAGTTTATTGGGTTTGACTGGTAGTACAGGCATGTAGAGGTTTGTAGGTAACTAAAGACTTTAAAAACAAATCAGAAGTGCTCTTATCTCCCTCCCCCCCCCCCCCCCCCCCAAAGTTGTGCACCATAGAAAAATTGCTAGAAATAACACTGGATATTCTGACTTTATCAGAACTTCTACAAAATACTCAGCAAGAACTGAGAATGTGTACAACTACAAGTGACAGTCTAACTTGCTGTGTAAACTCTTTTCATCAGTCATTGCATTATTCTGGTCATGAAGTACTTTTTTACATCTAGGTTGTACATGTACGCATTTAATGTTTTACACTTCACCGTCTGAGGCAATAGGCGTTGTCTTCGTGGTCACAGTGCATATCATTGGACCTCAAACACAGCACAAACCATGACACAGATGGTCACTTGCGTCAGTTGTTTTTGTCCCGTGGACAGCAGAACGGCATACAGACTGAGGGGTACATGTACATCTGTCAAGTAATGCAGTGTCACCATCACCACTGAATGGACCTATGGCCTACCAAGAAACTACTCGTATTTATATAGATCTACATGTACCACATAGACAACCGACGGGCCTTGCACAAGGTGAACAGGGAATCAGGTTCACTATTTCAACTAGTTTAAGGTCGTGATGGGCGTGACCATGGACTTTCCCTTAGACTTAAGATAACAATTACATGTCAAATGTTGATAGCGGCAGTTGATGTGGCTGTTTGTTAAGCAGAGGCTTGGATGAGAGAAGGGGAGTTTTTTGTGGGTTTTTTTTTTTTTTTTTTTGCTTCATGTTCATACATGTGCATTTGCAATGTCCATAACAGAAAGTGGGGAAGAGGGATTAGGAAGGAGGGATAGGGTATAATTATGTACTATTGCTTCATGTGCACAGGAAACCAAAGTTTTGAGGAATATGTGTCTTTTGCTGTACAGATTTTACATGGTGCACACTGCTTCATGTTTGCCATTCTGTTCTTGATTTTGATGGTTTCCACTGAAAGATTCAACAGGCATGCATTTAGGCTTTTTGTGTTTTGAATGTGTTTGATCATTTACCAACATTATCTGGAAGAGGTGATTCTGACTTGTGCAGTGTGTCATTGCACATTAAAGTTAGCACTTTGCTAAAACATAAAGCGAGGGAGGTGGGGCGTGTAGAATTCATGTTAAACATTCGTTGTGTTGAAACAGCTTTTCAACTCTAGTCTCAAGATAGAAGGAAATCCATACTTAGTGTATTAGAGGGTTATTTATTCCCAGTTACATTTGTGAACAGCTGTGTGTGTACAGTTGAGATGTTGTACCCTTAATCTTACATTGAAGTTGAATACCCTGTCCAGGATTAGTTTTTGAGTGGGTTTCGGTGGAAACTTTTGTATGCCAGACCAAAGGCCAAACCACAAGTATTGCAGCTTCACCCGAGTTTTTTGCGTCTGCAATATCCTTTCAATGTCGCAGTGGCCAGTTTCATCATACGAAATTGCAAAATAATTTAATTTGTGGTAGTTGTATAGAAAGGGCGGGCTGCTGTCTTCTTGTTTTCAGGATGTTGTCTAGGTCAATGTGGTGAGTGTGCAATGCACATACCATATTGTGCATAGTAACCTTTGAATAATAAGAGCAAAATTGTAGGGGTTTTTGTTTTTTTCCTAACACCTTTTTTGAATAGGTAGGTCGTGCGAGTATGATATAATTCTGTTCAGTTGATGTGCATCCTACATGCATGCAAGCGTACATGAACGCTGAACATCACATTCATTCCACGTTTTCTTTAGATTTAAAATGCTGAATGATGCAGATGCTACTGGAATACAAACGGCATTGTATCCTTGAACATATTCTGAATTCTGAAGGATACGAGGTTTATACTTCAGTAGCATCTGCAGGTACTCCCTGTGTTCTTGATACAAACCTGGTCTTACGAAGACAGCTAGATTTCTTAATTCAGCCCTTATCCATGACATGCCTTATTGTTTTTGCTTCAGGTGTTGACACTAGACAGGTGACATGTAGAAATTTAGATCAGGCGTACTATGCTGCATTGTCAGAGTTTGTGAATGAACGGAGGATTTGAGTTCTCAAAATGATGCCAAGTGGAATGTCTATTTTGCAGATATTTTAGAACCTCTGGTTTTGCAATTATTCCTTGTGTGTGTAAAACATATTTATATCCATTGCGGTATTGTTTCCTTTTGTGGCGTAAGAAATAAATCATTCCAAGTTCATTTACGCGTAATAGTTGATCTATGTGTGTGCGAGTGTGTGTGTGGTTGGAAGTTGATATGCTGAGAGTACACAGCATAAAGACTAAAATGGTACAATTTTCATCTTCTTCAACAACTGATGTACTGTACTGGGAAAAAAAAAATTTAAGAGTTTCGGACACTTTAATCTTTTCTTCAAGATCACATCACAGTTGTGAGATACACACACAATGAACCAGTAAAGATAACAGTTTTGAAAATGTTGCCTGTAATAATCTGCTATTTTACCTTTACCATAATTTATGAGCTGGGTGAAAACCTTCCAGTACTTTGATGTTTTTGCTCACTGAACACATTTGCTCAGAAACACACAAGCGGTTGGGGATTTTTCAGCATTTCCCCATTTTTTCCTATGTAAGCAATACTGAGTGCCAAGCAGCCGACGACATACAAATTAAACATTTAAGAAAAAAAAAAAAACAGCAACACTGGAACATTTTCTGCTGGCAGGCGTGGTCACTTTGTGCTGGAGGCATGTGCCAGATCCAGCAGATTCGCCACGCCAACTGAGGGAAGCAAGAAATTCTGGATGAAAGAGAAAGGACTCGTGTAGTCTCCCGTCGTCTGCTGTAGACCCTCCATCCCCCCACCCCCCGCTCCATAGTACTCAGGCTGTCGTTGTGCACTGCTGTCTGCCATGGTGGTGGGTGCAGTGTTGGTGAGGGTGATGTTGGTGGAATAAGGAACCATGGTGGTGAGACCCTGCAGCTGGCCATAGTCTAACGCTGGGTGAGACAGGTGGGGGAAAGGGTGGGGGTGTGGGGTGATGGCAGGGTCAGCGCCTGTAGCCGTAGCAACAAGAGCCTGCTGGGGTTCATGGTGGTGGTGGTGATGAAGTGTAGCACTGACCATGGCGTAGCTCTGCTCCATGGTGAGATGGTGAGGCATGTGTGACAAGGAATGCAGGACGTTGGGTTGCACCATCCCTCCACTGGCAGCAGCCGACATTGCCGTGAAGGTGTCCACACCCTGCAGACTCACCTGCTGCTGATCTTGACCCGTGGCAGTCAGGGGCATCCCGACCTGAGGCATGACCTGTACATCGTCTCTCTCCATCCCCCTACTACCTCCATCACCACCCTCCACACCACCACCACTGTCATCATCACCACCCACCACAACTACCACAGCAGCTGCAGCCGCTTCTTGTTCCTTCTGCATGCAGTCAGCCTTGACCTTGCGCGTCTTGACGATCATTTTCTTGGCAGGTCGCGTGCTGATAGGTTGTTTTACGGACTGGTACTGATCCAGAACTTCAACCTTGCGGATCGGGGGCAGAGCTTCATCGCTGCCGTGCACAAGGCGCATGTGACGTCGCAGGTTGTACAGCCTATTGAAGGCAGCCCCGCACCAACAGCCATGTTCACGCGTCCTGGAGTGGATTTTGGCATGGCGACCGAGAGCGTTGCGGGCCTTGAATGTCATTGGGCAATCTGGACACTGCAAAGAAAAATGTGGGCAGCTTAATCATCGCGGTACATCACCTAAAAACTTGCACGTTATACATTGTGGGTGCAGAGACACTCATACTTTGAAGAAGAAAACTTCACACCGGTGACGCGGCTATCCCGATTCTGACCGGCTTGCGGCGTTGAGCGCTAGCGTTGCTTGGCCGCACGCGACTTCTCTCAGAAAATCGTCTGCGCTGTATTTGTGAAAGCTTGTCTTGATCTGAGGTTGGCCTGTCTTGTCGCAGAAGGTCTCTGTTCAACTCGTAAATGGTTTTTGTGGTGCTACTTGCGCGTACACTCACGTTGGAAGCAATTTAGTCTCGTTTTCTGTAGAAAATTCACTTTCATTCGCGATAATATAAAATTACAGAAAGGAAAGTCACGTTTATGAAAACGTCCCAGTTTTATGATATGTCTTGCGGCCACACCTAGAAAATTAGTGCAATCTGTGGCTTAGATCGCGCGCAGTTCGAGAAAGAAAATTGGTAGTGAATATTTCGTGGCTATGAACCAGCACTCGCCCCGGCTAAGAACCAGCCTGTATCAAACAGACCGTTGGCCGGTTCTTAGCCGAGGATTTCGCACTGCTCGGATATTTTTTTAAATTGCGAAAACACTAAAACATCCTACGTCACAACAATTGGCATGCAAGTCAAAAAGACATCAACGGATACGTGTCTGTTTTGAAACTACTGGAATTAACGTGGTATTTTTTGTCAGCTTCGTGTTAAACTGCAAAATAGCTCTCGAGTCTCATTGCAGTCGAACAAATATGACTCGTGTCCTTACATGAATAAAATTTTCGATATAAAATCGCTTTGGGTTGGAAGATGAAAGTCTTACTGATATGTGCATATAACAATATGATCAAATTCATTTCAGTTCTTAGCTTTCCTGGCAGCATTCTTGCAAGTCACCGCATGCGTGTCGCGCTTTTCCGGCCTAAAACAGTCACAGCGGTCGACAGCCGGTCGGACTCGCGGCATAGCCGCGTCACCGGTGTGAACTTGCACACTGTCCTCGCTGTAGTTCTTGGGTGCAAACTCACCCCACTTTAACTCTTTGACGACGAAGCACAATTTCTAACACGCGATTTCCTATATAGGAAATCGCGTGTTAGAAATTGTGCTTCGTCGTCAAAGAGTTAAAGGAAGAAACTAAACTGAATTAATCAAACTTGCTCACACACACACACGAATGTGATGGTCCGTATAGGCCGGTTGTATACAGAAATGCGATAAACTTTTGTCCAATAAAGCATTTTTCACTTATTTTGCTGGGAGTGGGACCAATCTCATCATTGTAGCATCCTGCCATTTCAATTATATATATGTAATATGCACAGCATCAATCTGCGCTGACATTCATTTGGTCACACAGATAGCTGTTGTTATTTCCGTTTGTGTTTTTCTTTCTTGTGTATTTGGGGTGGTCATCAAGACCGGGGGCGGTCGGTGGTCTAGTGGTTAAGAGACTTGTCACCAATGCGAGAGGTCAGGGGTTCGAGTCCCACTCGGGGCAAAAAAACTTTTCCTTCTCGTATGTGGCACCGTTCATTCGGGCCGATCGTTGGGGGTTCTCTCCAGGTACTCCGGCTTCCTCCCCCTCTGCTTTGGAAATGTTCAGCCCACAAGATTTGACAAATAATTGCAATCCTAAATTCCGAAATTTAAATAGCTGAGCTGACCCTTCGCACCACGTGATTGTAATGTGTTTGTCCAGTGTGTGAGAGAATGCGTGTGATTCACGTGAGCGTGCGTGTTGGGTTCAGTTCGCGGCGCTTTGAGCCGATTCATGAAATTGGGTAAAGCGCCTATACAATACTCATTATTATTATTATTATTATTATTTGCTGTATGGTTACACTAGTATTTACCCGACTCTACTCTCAAAATTCCTTCTCAAAAACTACGAGTGGTTTTTACATTCACAACATATTACTTATTAGGAGGGTTTTCAATGTTTTTTCCCGTCCTTAAAAACACGGGTGGTTTTGCACCCACGATGTACAGGGAGGGTTATACGTATTTGTCATTTACTTGTTTATTTACAAACAAAATCATACAAGTTTTGGTGAGCACTTCACCAATACCCTTATTAACAAAGTCATGATGTTTTGTGGATCAAGTGTGAAAACTGAGCTACACACATTTGAATGAAAAAGTGGGTGCAATCGCACCCACATGTGGCAAAGGTTAACTTGCAGTTCCAGCACACACAGTAACATTAGATGTTCACTGTCCATAGTGCTGCTTAGGTTTACCACAAAGAATTACTACACTTGTTTTCTTTCACATGTTTATAACCCTGAGTCTGTAAGAAATATGGCAACACTGTAAACAATTTATTATTTATTACTCTTACAACCAGTGAACATACAATTCCGCTTAATATCAACCATAAACCTCTTCCTGAACTTCCTTCAGTGCAGATCTAGATAAATCATATATATACCAGCTCACAATGAAGTCCTGTAAACAAACTGATCAGTCAATTTTCTTGAATGTTTTACCTTGTATCGTCGTTCAGAACTGTGCTTGTAGCTGTGGTGTATCTCAAGTGTTTTCTTAGCATGGAAGGCAGCACCACACAGTTCACAAATGAAGTTGCGCTCGGTGGAGAAATGGCGTGCTGTGTGGTGTCTCAAGTTGTCACGTTCACCGCATCTGAAGCTGCAGTACTGGCAGGTATATGGTTTGCTTGTCTGATGCTTTCTTAAATGACGAAGCAGTGCTTGTCGCCTAGAAAACACACAGTTGAAATACAACAGAACTCCGAGTCTGATCACACACGTTTTGCATCCATTAGTAAGTAATGCAAAGAACAGGCAAACAAACCACACAAAACATAGACTTAACCAAACCTATAACGTGCTTCATGATACAGCTTGAGATTAAACAAATAACAATGAACAAATACTTTATTACATGTCTATTTCTGTGCAATAAAATTATCTTTTCAACATTTTTTACTGAATTTCTAGGCTGCCACAAGAACAATACTCTGTCAAACCTTTGCCACTGTATACCAGACAAAATACAGTATCTCACATACACAATACTGCAACCTTACCTGAAGTAGGATTTCCCACATTCACTACAGAGATGGAGGCATTCTCGTGATTTTCCAGCTCGCTTACAGTGACCCAGTGTCTGCCGGTGTTTACCCAAAGCACGATGTGTACGGAAACTCATGGAGCACAGTGTGCAGTACACAGGTTTCTCTCCTGAAAATATCAAACAAGCATTATTGAGCGTGTGAGTGCGTAATGATGCATACATGTATGTATGTCGCTTTTTTATTTCCGCGGTATATTTGTGTATGTACATATGTGTATTTATTAAGAGGAGCAAGCCAAATTCTTCTTTGTAATTAAGAAGGGAATAAATGTATCTTATGTTACACTTACACTGTTACAGTACTTTTGTTTGTGCCTCACAATTATATATATATTTAAACCACTTTTTTAAACCCTGGTGGTGCTGAGAATGGAATATTCTGATTACCTCTATCATCTATGGCTTTTTCAGCAAAAACCAAATTCATTCAGCATGACCAGGGTTAAAAACAGTTTTCTTGAACTAATGCTGTCAAATAAAATAATGTAATCTTGAAATCACTCAGCCTCCATTCCGAAAATCTTGCCATATTTTTAATGATAATCACAGGTGACAAAATTTCAAAGACAAGTTGAGTAAAGACTTGCACTGTGTACAGATCAGGAGTGTTTACCTGTGTGCAAACGAGAATGGGTCTCCAACTCCTTGATCTTTGCAAAACGCTTGTGACACACACCACATTCATGCTCCTTTGTTGATGATCTTGTACCACTAATCTTGGCTTTGTGAAGTTTCTGTTGGTGCCTTGCCAAGACTAGCTTAGATGGACAAATTTTCTGACAAAATCCACAAATGTGGCCAGGGTGTTGTTTCAGATGCTCGCTCACCTGTGAATGACTGGTGAATGTTTGTTCACAATGCCGACATGTACGCCTACTTTTCTGTTTATCGTGACAGACCATGTGACTAGCAAACTGCACAAAATCATTCAGGATTGCACCACATAACCTGCAAACAAATCTGTCTCCTACATGCTGTGGGTAGTGATTGAACAGGGATCTTTTTGTCTGGAACTGAAGCCTACAAAACCGGCAGGTAAACTGTACATCATGTGGGAGTTCTTTGTGGTGTTGTGCAGCCATGTGTGTCCTGAGGATACTCTTGGAGGTGAAGCATTTGCCACACTCCAGGCACAGCAGGATCTCTCGGCTGATGACCGATGTACGCTTCCACTCTAAACCTCCACACACATGATGTGACCAAGCAATTTCATTCACCTGCATCCGGCGGCAGAATCGACAACTTAGGGGGTTAGATCCGTGAGACAACAGATGGGGTTTGATGGAGCGATAATGAGTGAGAATCTCCCCACACTGACATTCAAAAGTTCTCCATTTGCTCATGACCAAAGGTGGCTGAAGATGGTGTAAATGCTGGTGACTGTTCTGTGGCGGATCATCCACTGCAGTTGTTGCCATTTCTTGTGTTCTTTGTACCTGGCACTGCTCTTGTGTTCTTTGTACCTGGCACTGCTCTTGTGTTCCATCAAAGATGGTCTTCCTATACGCTTGCTGAGCTGCCAGTGCAGACCCTTCAAAGACAGTGCCAGCATAGTGGGCATGTGAGATTGCCAGCGTAGTTTCACACTGCCTGTTGGTGCTTGCTGCCGCTGACATGTCCAGCACAGTGTCGCTGAACTGTGAGTGTGCCCCACCGGCGTTCGCTCCATGAAGAATGGACTGCCCATACTGTGCTGAATTGTAAGTGTCTGGAGCAGAGATGCTCAAAACCGCCCCTCTGTACTGGGAAGAGGCGCAGACCGCTGCACTCTGGGTCAGCTGGGGAGCAGACAGCACCACTCCAGCAAACTGAGACAGGCTGTCGGTCGGATCACAGGCCTGCACACCTTGAGTGCTGGACATGTCTAGAACAGCTCCAGTGTACTGCCCATTATCCTGACCTGCGACTACTGAAGGTGCCGAGATGATGGGTGCATACTGCTCCTGAGTCATCCCACAATCTGGTTTGACACCAGGGACGGCTGTAGACATGGGAGCTTCCCCGTACTGCGAGTGGGTAACGTTACAGCTGGTCAGGTTCAGACTTTGTGTAGCCGACACACCAATCACCTCTTCACCATAATGTGACTCTGATGTGGTACATGCTGTAGGCGGAGGCATGTCGTGCATGGCCTGTCCGTACTTTGGGTCACACTGTGTCAAATGAGAGGCGGCCACAGACACTGCTCCATTCCCTCCTTGCCCAAGACCTGGTCCAAAGTCATACGGGCATTCAAAGTCTGCCAGTTCCTGAAAGTCATCCTCAAAGTTTTCCTTGTTTTTAAGGCCAGTCCTTGGACTGGATCCTGGCTGGCTACCGCTAGCATTCGTGATAGATTTGCCTGTGCTACAAGCATGACCACCACTGAACAAAGCTCCCTGGGTACTGTTTTTGAGAGCAGGTTTCTTTGAGTTTTTTAAAGTGGTATTTTTCTTACTCTGCCCTGCATTCTTTTTCCTCCCTCTTGCTGTCCTGACTGATAACATCTGACAGTCAGCGTGACTTGAGTTTGCATCGTGACACTGCGCCTGAGGCAGTAACTTATTTTTGCTCTCCAGGTGAGACACAGTGAACCCACTGGCCTCACTTCCAACGGAGATGGTGGCTGCAGCACAAACAGCATTGTTTTCACCCAAGAAGCTCAGCAGCTTATTCAGGGACGACTGGAGGATGTTCAAAGCTCGACTCTTTTCCACTGGTACAAGCAGCAGGAACGACTCCTCTACAGCCTGAACCTGTCCATAAATTTAAAAAAAAAAAAATTTACTTCAGAATGTTTTCTGAGAATAATTAGATTAAGTATGTGTAAAACACGTACACTGGTATCAGTGCAGCGGACCCTGTACACTACCATGCATGACCATTCGGTGTAGAGCTGTGTGGTACAGTTTATGTGTCTACTGTTTGAGGAAAAGAAATGCAATAACACAAGGCCGAAACACCACTCCCCACCCCCACCCCACCCCACCCCAAAAAAAAGAAGTGTCGATTGAAAACAAGCCATACACGCAGACAGTATGCACAAAAACTTATCGACCAACATAAACTGTCTACCCAGTCCGTCTGCAAGTCTGACTCTAAAGAGCACTCCTTTAGTTTATGCCTCATATTATGCACATCGCCACACGCCCGGATTCTGCAGTAAATTTCTCCTACAACCCGAGGAAATCTTCTTAAAGTAATCTTCATCAAAGACTGGTGCCGTGAAGGCCGTACAAGATTAATATATCGGTTCTAACATGCGCCCTCCACGCCCTCACCAGGGGGCAACTGGCAGGCTGATGGGGCTATCTACGGGGGTACCGAACGGTTCTCTCTGTTTCGTCGGTTTTCTGCGGCTAGATCTTCTGGAGTGTTTCTACGTATAAAGTAAACATACTTATCCTGCATTTATACTGCACCTTTAGAAAGAAGGCAGAAAGTGTCTCTTCTCCCATTGTGTCACGCAATAATGTGGTTCATCGCTTCATTCGCCTTTGGAGCCTCCATCCACTTCCGGTTCAGGGAGAGCTCCTTGTGTTGTAGTCGCCAGAGTCGACCGACTGTGTTGTTTGTTGCGTCCATGTATTTCGGAAAGAAACACAAAACCCTACAGAACCCAAATAAACATGGACATTTTCTGTATAACCAGTGTTGGGTGAGACCGGTTTGCCGCTGCCGTCACTGACAGTGTTGTGTTGGCTATGATTAGCGAATCATGACAAAATTCCGTCTTTTCGTGAAACATCCGTTTTTCGCGACAAAACCCCTTTTTCCGCAGAAAAACAAGTCGCGAAAAAATTGGTATGTGCATGTCCTCAGTGCAGAAAGTTGGTGGCTTTTGTTTGTTTGTTTGGTTTTTTGGGTTTTTTTTTTTGTTTTGTTTAGTTTTGTTTTTTCCCGCGAAAAACGTGAAAATAGCCCTGTTTTTCGCGACTGAACTGAAAAGCACTGTCAGTTTTTTCGTGGTTGAAAAAAACGCCGCCCTTTTCTTTCGCGAAAACTGAAAACGGACGGGCATCATTCGGGGTGCCATTGCACCAAACCGGCGTTAGGGCTGAAGAGTAGCTCTGATACCGAGCTTAGGGTTTATAAGAGCTGAAGGATAGCACAGTTTTATCAGTGCACGCTAAATGCCGGCTTTCACTGAAGGTCAGTATGTCAGTATCATCACCATCATCTTATCAGATCAGTCGGTGTAGCTTTCGGCTCCACTACAAAAACTTGAAAAACAAACAAACAAACAAAACAAAACTGAAACCGCGTACAGCAGTTGTAACGAGTGACTGCGCGGGACAATCATACCGGCGCAGCCAGTTACGTTCTTAGTTTCAAGTTTACCGTCTGAGACAATTTTGCCATCTCATGTGGCAGTGTGACTTTTCATTAAGGTCTGTCTTACTATACTACTAGTAGTCACTGGCTGAACCAGCAGTACATAGAAAATTCACTCAGATGTCACTGACATCTTACTGAAATCTCATCTTGTTTTTATTACATAAATCATGGGCAGGAACTGGCATCGTTGTCCATAAAATCCTGAATGAGCTTCGTCGAGTTTGTACAGTGACCTTCGACTTTAGCAATCAGTCCGTGGTTGGCTCGCCAGTCCTCAATCCAGCCCAGTGCCGGACACGAACACTCGATCGGGTTGCCCTCAAGGCGAAGCGTCCACAACGTATGCATCCTCTGGACGGCGCGCGGGACTTCCGCCAACTTGCATCTCTCCAGGTTCAGCACGTGAGTGCTAGTGAGATCGTCCAGCGCCTTGGCCGAGATGCTGCTCAGAGGGTTCCCCGACAGTGTCACCTCTTGCAAATGACTCATCCCCGGGAAGCCGTAGTCATACAACGCTTCGATCTGGTTGTTGGAGAAGTCGGCAGACAGCAGCTGAGGAATCTGTCCGAGGGCGGCGTTCGGAACGTAAGCGAGAGACGTGTTACGGACGTAGAGTTTCTTGAGCTTGTCCAGGCCACCAAAGGAAGCATACTTGATCTGGGTGATGGGGTTCTTGTCCAGGTACAGAGTCTCCAGCTGACCTAGCGAGCTGAAGGCGTAGGGTTCCAGCACCTGCAGTCGGTTCCACGTGAAGTTCAGCTCGCGCAGCGCGTGCAGACCGTTGACGGCGGCGGGGACCGTGGACAGGAGCGTGTGGTCCAGGTGGAGAACCTGAAGGTAGAGCGTTTACTGAATCAAGAAACGCAAGACAGTGTCGGCCTACTGTCAGTGACACTGTCACTTGAAATGAACTTAAAGTTGTCTGCTGTATGCAGCTGAGCATCAAAGGATGCTTCCCTCTGTCTTCTCTTCCAGGTTCTGATGTTTAAATTACGAATGATTGTGTATCATAAGAAATACTTTGCTTCAGCTGTAACTAGTTGCCACTGACGATCCTGTTCTGGAGATTCAATGATCTAGTAGCTCTGGCAGCCGGCTTCGGGTGAAAAATCGCAAGACTAATGATCGGTGTCAGTCAGTTGTAAACGGTAAGCTGTAGGAGGCAAAATCTCGATCACATGGCAAAGTAAATCGCATAAGACGCACCTCTAAAGAGTTACTGATGCTGCCGATGAAAACATCGCTCTCAGCAGCGTTAATAGGGTTGTAGCTGAGGTAGAGGTACCGCAAGGATGGCAGGTCCTTCAGACCGAACGGGATTTCCCGGAAAAACACGTGCACCAGATGAAGAGTGGTCAGCGAATGTCGGCAATTGGTGAACTGGCCTGATTAAAAAAATAAAATAAAATAACACTGTGGCTTTCTTGTCATTCTCTCATTTTGCCTGAAAGTGACCAGAAGACATCTCGCAACAAGAACGCTTTGGACCCGGACTCAGATTAGAACCACTTGAACAATGTTGCGTCAGTGAAATCCGGTATAGGTCTTGTATCAGAGTCTTTGATAATTATTGTCTTGGCCTCATAATACTGAGGAAGGAAATACCAATGAACATCTTGGATCACCTACAGAAATACAATTTTGCTCGGCCTCAGTCAGATTTTCGCCATTGTTTGATCGCCAAAGAAGATACCCCATTGACAAAGACTCCTGTGAAGTGACTGAAAGACATGCGGCTGGGACTCGTCATGGCTCCACTATGACGCAATTAACAACGCATACGTCTGAATACACGACAGCCAGCGGAGCAAAGAACTAAAAAGGCATCGCCATAAACCTTCAGGGATCGTGCCAAGAACGTTGAAGGAGAGATCTAGAGTGCGGAGTAGCCTGAGCTGGTTGATGGCGGCGGGAAAGGCTCGCAGCTTGTTGTAGCTCAGGTCCAGCGTGTAGAGAGTGGCGGCGAACGGCAGGAAGGCGTCGTCAGGGATGTGGGCCAGCTGGATTCCTGACGCCCTCAGGGACCTCAGTCTGACGGTCGACTTTAAGCTGTCCGTCGGCCAGGTCGTTATGCCAGTGTTGCTGGTGGTGTGAATCATCGACATTATCATCATCTTCATCATCAAGTCATGACGACGATCAATACGACAAAAAACTAAGATACATTTGTTTTGTCGACCGAAATTATACCTATGGTATACATGAACCTATTACTTAGCACATTAACAACTGCCATAATTGGGCACGTGTATAGCGTTTGAATCACTCTTTCACACGCTGCATCTTTTTCAGTGTTGGCCGGCGTTACAAGGCTGGACACTCCCATGGTCATCCCTGTGTTGTGTGTGTGTGTGTGTGTGTGTGTGTGTGTGTGTGTGTGTGTGTGTGTGTGTGTGTGTGTGTGCGTGCGCGCGCACGCACCAAGCACCCAGGACATAAAGAAACTATTAAAGTGCGTCGTCGTTAACCTAGTCTAACCTGATGTCTAGGTTTTCCAAAGTGACGCCCACCGTCGCCATAAGATCGGCAGGCAGTGACGTCAGCTGAGGGTTGTGCTTCAGCTCCAGTGTTCTCAGCCTGTGCAGTTTGCCTACAGCGGTCGGGAGCTCCGTCAGTCCACAGTTGTTAAGCTCTAGTGTGTCCAGTACGTCCTCTAGACCGTTCAGCGCGTCAGGGGAGAAGGTGCTGATTGGGTTGTTTCTAAGGTCGATAGTGGCCACACTGTGGGAACACAGTTTCATATTGTTTGGTGTTCAAACATAATTGTACATGTCTGCTGTGTGGTCTGGTACATGTAGTCGCCTGCGGACGGACTTTTTTTTAGTCTAGAAGAACTTGAGCAAGCAGCAAGCAGGATTTCTTAAGAAGATGGAGGGGGGGGGGTCGGGGGGGGGGGGGGGGCTTTTTCCTGTGGACGTGACTCTCAATGCCTCCGAGAATTCAGTTTGGACTGTAGTGACAGCCGTGCGTGCACACCAATCCACATGACCAAACTCTGTAAGACTTTCAGCATGTCAACATGCGCTGTAAGTACAGTATGGATATGTACATCCTGAGCCACTACCGAAGAGAAGCAGAGAGAGAGAGAGAGAGAGACAGAGAGAGAGAGCAAACATCTTTACTGCAAACCTCAGGTGGATATGGTGACTTACGGGAACTTTACATCAGTATACGCAGCTCTGTTAATGATTTGATAGGTTCCTCTGAGCATGCGGGGAGCCGGGGTGGTCGAATGGTAGAGCGTTGGACTTCTAATGCTCGGGTCGTGAGTTCGATCCCGGCTGGGGCCAAATATTTGTGCTGGCTTTTTCATCGTTGCCCCGTCTTTGATATCACCCTACTGTGGTGGAAAAGGACGTTAAACCCCCAAACACCCACCCACCCTCCTCTGAGTATGCGAAGTCAGTACTAGATTGGGCAAGACTGACGTTTATTTTGACAAGAAATACTAAAATAAATGTTTTTAAACGTACAAGCATTACTCACGTGATGTTAGCAAAGATAGAGTCCGTGAGAGAGGTGATGTTATTGTTGGAGAGGTCGAGCAGGGAGTAGCGAAGCCCCGTGTTGACGAAACGAGGCACTGACGTCAGGCCACGCCCCTCACAGCGTATGGTCAGCCCAGCGCACGAGCACACCGTAGTGTCCACAGCACAGTCGGGTTCAAACAGGAGGGAGCGACCATGGCCGACTAGCAGCAGTACCACCAGAACACAGACAACTTTAGGAGGCTGGCTGGCGCCCATTCTGTAAGAGGGCAATTCGGTAGTGTGCGCATGCAGAATGACACAGAATTCTCATATATGTCTACATCCACGTAACCTTTCCTTTCCATGTTATACATTCCGGGGTGTATTCAGTTGAAATCAGACGTGAAAGACAGGAATCATAAGTTTGTATAATAATAATCTACATCGATTACATGAGATTGCTTTGGCGGACACACACACACACACACACACACACACACACACACACACACACAGAGTCTCCCCCCCCCTACACACGCACACACACACACACACACACTGTAAAGCTGTAAGTTCTGAAGATGCAACACAATATTCATACCTTGGAGTCAGTCTTAGTGCTGAAGATAGTAAGAACAAAAAGTTTCCAGCGGTCCTTCCAGAAACTGTCAGATATGCCTAAGCCGGTCCGGTTTTCCTCAGTTCGGTTTGACCCAAGAGTCGCATAGCAGTTATGCAGCTGTTTATCATAGTTGAGATGAAACAGAACGCCGAGGGGTATTTCGCTTTCCTGAGAACGCTTTCACGTGGATGGATGTGTAATACATATGAGAGATGACTATTTTCTCCGGTCAAACATGGCGGTCAATTTTGATCATCAGCTCACTCTTACAACCACCGATTTTGTCCATGTACCATGTGGCAGGACGCTATCGACAACCCTACTAACGCAGTTCCAATAAAGAAATAATGCGCCTTATCGTAATTCCTTTAACGTCCATTTAACCAAACCAAACTAAGGCAGAAGACTTGGCTAAGAAAAAATGTGAGAGAAGGAACCGGTCTGACCCTACAGGTCAAAGAGAACCACAATGATAACGTTATCTGCTGTCTTATCTTGCAGTTCCAGAACTTATTCTGCAGCATGAGCGTTTCGAAACTGCATTTTTGGACGAGAATACGTGCCACCTAATTTCGTGAAATCTTGAATGAAAGTTAGCCAGCAGGTACAAAGTTCTGTTATGCACTGCCTGTCTGCTGTTTAAGTTGTCAAAAAGCAAAAAAAACATACTTCGAGATATGAACACGAGGCACAACCTCATTACTTATTTGCCTTTTTTTATTCTGTCGAGCGAAATGACTTTAGACGACGAACGGCTGTGATACTATGGTACATATACTAGGGATCACGCTGGTATGCAGAATTTTGCTGGACGTGATTTCAGCAAACGTCCAACAGAATGCAATTACTCCGAGTACCAAATATTTTGGTCACATGAAGGTCTCACAATGAATAACAAACCACACACACACACACACACACACACACACACACACACACACACCATGAGTCAGGATCATTTCTTTATTCTTCTCTCATGAAAAATAAATAACCTGTACATACACTTCATGTGAAATGCCATTAAATTGTCTTATGCAAATTCAAACGAATATAAACAATGTACATATGTTACACACATTTTTCTGGACAGCCTCCATTTGTTCTTACTGCAGAGCACAGTGCAAGCATTCATACACAAGACAAAAGTATCAAGAAAACTAAGGCAAAAATGAGCGTGCAAGAGGGGAGATGCTGAGGAAGATGATGCTCATGAGACAATAATTACTGAAAGCATACTAATATATAATGTATATGTACCTAATATGTAATATGTACCTTTTAGCCTAGCAAGTGGATTGTAAGTGCATTCTGTGTGCATGTACCCATCACTGTATTTAGTTTTAAGTCAGTTTATCAGACTGCTGGTACTTTCCACCCAGCACAAAGCATACAAGTCATTAAAAAAAAAAAAAGAAGCTTAAATTGACACGAGTTATGCACGTTCCTCTAATATCAAAATGCAGTCACTACAACATGAGCGCAAACTTAGATTCGTATTCCAGAACATTCTTGCGATGTGGTTCATGTACAAGTCACAAGAATGTCATGACATAGGTTTGGAGGTAACTGTTATGTGACTGGCATCTGAAGAGAATGAACACAGCTGTAATAAATCGACAGGTAAAAATCTGCTGTATGTACAGATATCCAGGCTTTATCTAGCACAGACACATCCATCTGATGAAAACATTCAAAATGACTGGCACAGCAGTATTGTGCAGCACTACGTGTATGACAGAGCCATATCATTTGTTCAGATTAGAAATAAGGGAGTGTTTTTTTTTATCTCACTCAACAGTATAGTATGTATCAAGGGCAATGATGCATGGTCCGTTCCAACTTGTATGGAGTGATGTCAGAAAACGTGGAAGTTCTCATTGCATGTACTGGTCATTACCTGCACTGGAAACGCGATGAGAGTTTGCAAAACTGCCACAAAAATGCCCCCAAAATTTGGGATCTTGGAAATGACACCAAAAGTGGTGAATGGTCCTCATGTTGAAGATTTCTGTTGCATCATGGACACTGTTCAATACAGAATGTCAAAGTGCCCATCTGGAAAGTTTTGAAGTTAAGACAAAGAAGTTAATCATAAATTTACTGTACGGACAAGATGCCTTACAATTGTCTTCATGTATTTAAAATACATGTGCTGGTAAAACTGACACATACATTGAACCAGGGAAGCCACTTTTCATTCATTTCATAAACTCGGCATGTCAATGTTTTCACTATCACAAAATTATTTTACTTGTGTAGCATGCAGCTTGTTTCATCAACCTTTTTTTTTTTCAAAGAGAATAGTCCATACACACTTACTCTGCGCCATACAGAATGGAAAAGAAGGCAACATGCGTGTCACAAATTTCACCAGCACCACAAGATTCAAAATTCCCCATCAGTCCGATCCCAAAAAGTGATAAAAAAAATACAGTATACATCTGGAGACGCAAGCACTTGCTCCTGCAGTATCACAATGGCTGCAGATGAGCAAATGGAGAAAAATAAAGTCAGCTGTAATTGAAAATACTAGCTGCTCACAGGTGTAACTGTCATTTGTACGTTAGATGGGAAGCAGTTAGAAGAGCCAAAGCAGCTAGCAACTGTCCTGTTTCTTGGTAATAGCTTCTAATAATCAGATCATTACATGCAAACGGCAAATGTGTAGCTACTCTACAATGACTGTTTCACACAAGCAATTAGAAATTTGAACCAAAGCCACGATATCAATTTGGAAAGTCATAAAAAATTCTCTCGGCTACTAATATAGATTTTTTTTAAATATCTCGCAACACACAAGCAAAAAAAAAAAAAAGAAAAAAAAAAGGAAAGAAAAAAAAAGAGGACACGTTTACTAACAATCCACTCACACGGTTTTTAGTATCACTTCAAAACAAACACCATTTAATTTGCCTGAAAATGATGTGTGTTAGTGAAATCATACAACAAAGAAGCAAATCAAACTGTCAGATCAACGTAAATTAAAAAGGTAATACAAAAGCACCATGTACAAATACCCGTGAACATCTACATCTCAAAATAAGACTTGCTGTCCAGCTTCAGCTTTGATGAGTGGTAAATGTACTTGAAACTGTAGCGGTCAACATCAAAATCAGTGGCTCGGGTACGGGCAGAAAGGGACTGATTAGCCTAACAGTAGGATAAGGGAGAAACACAAGAGAAAGAACCACTGCCAACACTTTCAGGGAGGACCGAAAGTGTAAGGACCCCAGTAGCCACATGAACTACCAGCCACGTGAAAACTTGGAGCTCAGAGTTTTCTGACAGCCCACACAATTTTGTCACAGGGTGTGTGTGTGTGTGTGTGTGTGTGTGTGTGTGTGTGCATGCACGTGCATGCGTGTGAGTTTAGGAAGCTAATAAAGGTAAAAGGTATATCATGTGTCAGGTTACACAATTCACTGCTTCTGCTTTGCAATGCGGCAGCCAGAGAATCAAAGCAGACCACACGGGGACTGTTTGCGCTAGGCATCGCGTGGTGAGTATACTGATGTACATGAACTGGAATTCGTTGATGCCGTCTTGCAAAATTCATTTGCCATTTGGGGTATAAGAAACAGATTAGTTCACTTGACATGAAAGCGTCTAGCATTTAGGGGTGGGCGAGTGCTTTTGGTCCTCCCTGACCTCCAGAAATGGCAAATGAAGTTCCAAGCAACTGAGAAAATATGGTTCAGATCTGAAATCTCTTAACAGTGACAAGTGTGCCAAATGCGAAATGCCAGTTTGACTTGAGGATTCAACTTTAGAGATAAGTTCATACAAAAGTGAGATTTCTGTGTATATCATAAACAAAGCAAGAAAAACATTATACACTGACCAAACGCACAAAAGCATCACAAAAATATCCTAGGCAGCATCCCAACGAACACCTGCTGGAACCTACAGACATTAAACAGCATGAACAACAGTGTCCACAGAATCTTGTACATAGCAAGTGTAATTCTGTACCGGGATACTGATAAGGGTTGTCACAGACTCCACGTAACAAAAGGCAGCAGGGGGGACCATTACTTCATGTTTGTTGAAGAGAGTTTTGAGCCAGCAGTAAAAACTGTTCATGTAATGGCGTGAAACACAGCAGCAACAGGTATTCTGACATGACAAAGTGATCACAAACAGCAATATTCGTGAGATGACACCTGTGTGTGTGTGTGTGTGTGTGTGTCAGTGTGTGTGTGTGTGTGTGTGTGTGTGTGTGTGTGTGTGTGTGTGTGTGTGTGTGTGTGTGTGTGTGTTACCACTAGAGCACATGTTTTTAAGTTTACCGTATCACACACAACAAACATTGCCCTGCTTTTCTGTCTCGCCCACCCTCTTTTGAAACTGTCCTGATCAACAGTTATGGCTAAAGAATGGCACATTTGAAACAACCAACAGAAAAAAAATTGATCCCTTTAAGTTGAGCAACAGAGTACTGGCGTATCCTTTATCAGCAGCAGCAATGTCATTTATAACATTTATTCTACATCCTCACAAGCAGTGGCTTACTATGGCATTACATGTACATGTACTCTCTTGGCTGTTGCTGTCAATGCTTGGCAGCATGGAAACGTTACAAGTGTTGCACATTGTACTCCTGCAGATACCAGTCATCGTATGTTTGCCATATTATTATGATGTAAAATCACGCTCAGCATGGATACATTCACCGGCAAGGTAACTGCAGCAGCAGTCAAACAACTGACAAAACCTGCAGACATTAACACAAAAACTACATCATCACTTACAATCGACACTACGAATATAACACCACCCTCATACACTTTCCTAACTTTTCAAACTGTATTTTGAGAGTAAAATCCGTTTCATATTATCTTCACCAATTTTGGCTTGTCTATAAACAACATGTCTGCAGTTGACAAAAAAGCTGCCAAAAATGTCAAATAGGTGTGCTACTTTGAGTCCAAACCATATCTCAGTCAGAATCTGCACATATTCTCTCTCAACATGGGTCTTTAAAAAGAAGGAAAAAAAATGGCAGTCAGGTTATCAATCACTACTTGAATTTTGAATACTGTATGTACTGCAATGTGGACACAACACTAACGAGCCCAAAGGATGCGGTCCAGGTCACACAATCCCTGTGACTAATGCACTGTGAGATTCAAACACCCGGACTGTGTATGCCATTCCTCACGACTGGGGTGGGACTGGATATATGGTCCCAAGTGTGGAAAGTGTGAGTTTTTTCATTTGTTTAATGAACCTATCAAAACACCCATTTTCCAGGTAATGTCAAAGGAGAAAATTGCCAGAGTTAGATGAGTTAGGCCAAACAAATCATTAGCATGTAAGAATATCAAGATATTGCAGATCCAAAACCCATCATTACTTCTGAACAAATTGCAGATTCAAGCTGCCACTCACACACATGTACTAGGTCCACAGAACAAACACGCTGACAAGCAGGCCAATAATGTCCAGCAAATGACTCCGAGTCAAATACGCCCAGATTGCAGGAGTACTCTCAGTACATGTATTACACTCTTAGAGAGTGCACTATGTACATCTGAGAAGTATAACGGCAAAGATCGTCCACAAGACATGCTACTATCCTGCCACAAGAGACTGGATTGCCTGGATTAAATTCAACAGAACTCCAGCCACCTTCATCTTCATCAGCTAAGCCACAAGCCCTTGGGTGAACACACTGATGTCCTCACACTGTACACCTTTTTTTCTCTCCACAGTCAAATAGTCATACTCCAAAAATCACAGATGTGTATGCAAAGCACTTTGTTACTGGCAGTTCCAGTGTTTGTTGCAAATGTTGGATGAAAGTAAACGGTGAATATTAAGCCAAGACATCAGCAGAGTGTGAGTGAGAGTGGTAAACTGTAGGTTACCAGCAGCTACAGAACAAGACCAGTGAATCTTGAGGTTGATGTATTCATGTGAAGTACCAAGAGAACTCATCAGGACTCTGCTACCTCTGTGACTGGCATCACACAGTGTCAAGCATTGTCCTGAAAAGCGAAACACAAACGCTAGCAGAGAAACTGGCTGAACACAAACCAGCTGAACCTTTCTCTCAACTGGCCACAACGTGTGGTAATCCTCAACACATGGTGTCACATCCAACAGTCATACTCAGCAGGTATCGTTACACATGTACTGACTGAAGGGAGACTAGGGTCATCTTGAGAGGTTGGACAGAGTGTTTGTGGAAGCATCAGTGCCGTGCGCGCCTGCACTTTCATCTGTACTCTGATCCTCGTATGACAGAGTCCTGAAGGGTGGAGTAGTCCTCAAAATAGCTTCCACAGCGTCGATGCGATTAAAATCCTTGAGATGCGACACCAAGTCGCGCACTGTAGCTTCACATCGCCGCGACCACTCTATCAACACTCGCTGTGTCTGTGACATTTGTTTCGTGTCGTCATTGTCCAATGTTGGGAGATAATCTGACAGGCCAAGCGTGACGGCCAAGAGGCACCAGTCACGGCCCATTGGATCTGGCGGGTCAAGCAGGTAGGACAGGAGGCGCTGTGTGTGGATGGTGAGGTGAGAGATGTCTAGTTCCATGCCCAGCGTCAGATGCTGCAACACCTGCAACATGGAACATTGTGAAAATGATGTCACCTGTATGCACAACACTATCTGCATATTTTCATCAGTCCTGTATTTCTAACTGTTGGGGCAGTGAATTTCTTGGGGGTGGGAGATTCCACCTAAGAGTACAACAAAATGGAGATTTACTGAATTTGAAACTACTGTTGCCTAAGGTCAACACCGCTCAAAGCCTTCAATGGTAGGATCTTCAGTATAACAATGTACAAACTCTTCATTATCCCTGGTCTTGCAGAATTACTTTGTCTGGCACTGAAAAAGCCACAGAGGCAATTTGTAATATTCAGGGCTCAGCACTACAAGGGTTAAAGACCATTTTCAGGGCTGACACAAAGGCAGCCCACAAACAATAAAGCTGACAAATTTCCCGAGAAGCAGTGAAGTGTTTTCTTGTACTTAAAGCACAGGTATTCATTCATTTGCTCTGCTTGTCTGTGTGTGTGTGTGTACTCACCTCATCAGACCCCATACAGACAATGTCGAGGAAATACTCAGTAGTGGAGCCACTCAGCACGACAGAATTCCTGTTCTCAAGCTGCATGCGAAGGAGCTCAGTGGGCGAGTAACTCCTCACAATTTTACCATGCTGCCTTAGCTGTGATGGGGAAAGTGTGTACCGTTCTGTACACAAGCCTGGACAAACATTTTCCACCACCTGAAATACAGAAAATAAAACAAAATCAACTCATGAATAGAAAACACACCAGCGGAGACCACTCAGCCTCGTTTGTGGGCCCTAAATTCATGTAAAACAAGAGGGTAGAATGGCAGAAACACAGACCAATAACATGTATTGAGAGGACTGTGTTTTTTTTCCTGTCAATACCTGCCAAAACCTTGGTGTCTACAGTCATTCACAGCTGTAGCCAGGAAGTGGCTCTACCTGCAAACAGCTTCACGCAGGAAAAGCCAAAAACAGAATGAAAAAAAACAAACAAACAAGCACTGAGAATCTAAAGAAAGACACAAAAGGACCCACATAAGACACTACATCAAAACCGCATAGCCCTTTGCATGCTACAAAAAACTCACTAACAGAAGTCAGTAAAACAAACTTCTGCGCTGAAGGCTAGCAGTAAACTGTGAGATGTTCATTAAAAAAAACTTGCCTGCTCAACCACATTGACAAAGTCCTCCAGGAAGAAGAAGAGGGAGTACCGCGAGTCCGGCGGTCCACGGACCTTGATCTCTAGATACTGCTCGTTGTGGTCCATGTCGATGAGTCCCTCTAGCTGCCCCCAGCAGTACTTTGAGCCGTGATGCCACTGATACAGATCCACCTCCTGGTCCTCACTCTCTCCAAGCATGTTACGCCGCAAAAACACCTGGAAAAGCATGTATAACAACACTGTTTAGAAGCAAAGTCTGAACTACCGTAGTAACCACCTCTATAAAGCAGACACTTTTTGTACTGGGTGTCACTTTTCAACTCTCAGTCTCCTCTAACTGGTGGTGGTGGGGGGGGGGGGGGGGAGAACACCATACAGAAAAAAAACAACAAACCAGCCAGATTACTTAGGTGAGCTAAAAGTTTCACATCTCAAGCAGGCATCATCATAAATGACAACAGCAGCAACACCAAGAAGCTGTTCTACCAAGAAGCTGTTCTACAGTCTGAAGTGTACACAACAAAGCAATACAGGTTTATCCTGTAATGAATACAATGCCACTTGTAACTGCTACACAAATCTCACATACATGTATCTTGAGTTTTCTCTCCGAAAATCCCCACTGTACCTGTATGCGAGGGAAGAGGTACTTGAGTTGGGAACCTGACTGGAAGCTGGTGTGCAGGCGAACACCACCGTACACCGCGTCTCCGTATCGCTCATCGTCCTTCTGCCACAGACCCAACAGCGTCTCAATGAAGTTTAGGCAGGGAAACTCGAACTCTACCTCACCCTCCACTTCACACTGTGTGCACACCTCCAGCGCCTCCAGCACCTGAAACAGCCAGGGTCAGAATACTGAAGTCAACGCGTTTAAACAATCGTTTCAGTTCATACAGCCACACAAAATCCTACTTACAATCAACTAATACCCATAAAATCACAACGCTTACATGGTTAATCATGGTTAATCACAAATCAAGCACACAATTCCAAATTCTGCAAACAAATCAGACTGCTTCTTTATTATATTCAAGCAAAGGTCTATACATCATGAATGGCTGCGTAAATAATAGTAATAATAATGAGTATTGTATAGGCGCTTTACCCAATTTCATGAATCGGCTCAAAGAGCCGCACACATGCTCACGTGAATCACACGCATTCTCTCACACACTGGACACAAACACATTACAAACACGTGCTGCGAAGGGTCAGCTCAGCTATTTACATTTCGGAATTTAAAACTGCAATTATTTTTCAAATTTGGTGGGCTGAACATTTCCAAAGCAGAGGAGGAGGAAGCCGGAGTACCCGGAGAGAACCCCCGACGATCGCCCTGAATGAATGGTGCCACATACAAGAAGGAAAAATTCTTTGCCCCTCGAACCCTTAACCTCTCACATTGGTGACAAGTCTCTAAACCACTAGACCACCGACCGCCCCATGTCAACATCCTAAGTTTTACTCAATAAGATGCGGACACAGAAAACAGGAAATTGTTTCACTGCACGTAATACTGAACACATTTGGCTACTCTTTGCCAAAGTAAAGCATGTGGAGTACCTGCAGCAAGCTTGCAGCATCAGCCTCTGGATACATCAGCTGAAACTCATCCACAGTGAAGCAGCCAGTGATACGAGCCTGTACAATCTTCTCGTGAGACATCAGGGATCCAATGAGGTCCACACAAAGCCAGCGTGGGGACAGGATCACCAGGTCAGGGCAGGACTCGCTCTCCAAGTACACCACCTGCACACATTTACGCAAACATTTTCAACAAATCTTAAAAAACAACAACAATAAAGACAACAACAAAACCCACACAGGTATTATCTCACTGGTATTTTAACACAAGAGTACTACAAAATCAGTTCATCACGTACGTACAAACCAGTCGTGTACCCTTCCCATTTCTGCCTTACATCGCATCCGACAAAAAATTTCTGAATTTAGAATTGCATTTATTTTCAAATTTTGTGGGCTGGACATTTCCACTTAAGGGTGCAAGCCACTATCCTTACCTCCCCCATGAGTTGAAGCTGTTCTACCAGCAGCTTGATGTGTTCATCTGAAGCCAGGGGATTGACCTTTGACCTGATGGTGTCGGCAAAATGTGGCCATGAGAGTACCGGGTAGATATGACTCTCTCGTCTCCATGTTGGGAGCTGGACCAGAGTAGCATCCAGCAAACCGCTGCATTTTGACAGTTGCTGCAGACAGAAAGACAGGTCAGAAGGTGTCAACTTCCTCAGCTGAGAACCAGGAAATTCTTAATTGAAGGCATGACGACCTCCCTCCCTTCTTGGTAAACACGGCATCTCCAATTTTCCGCTCATCAGTGTAACCTCAAAAACTCAGCAGTAAAAAGACGATTCTTCCTCAGGGAGAGTACTCCCAATCTTGAGACACGCTACGTTTAAGTATGGCATTACACGTATCATCGGCAGTCACCCCATAATCCAGAACTTCTTGCTCCTTGACTGAAAATCTAATTTTCGAAAGTTCTAATACGGCAATCCAGAGTGTTCCGGAAAACTGGCACCCCTGTGATGAAGATAACCACGAAAGAGCTACACTACCACAGTACTGCATATAAACAGCGTGAACCAACATGAAAAACTTAAGTTTAGAGTGAACTTGCACAACACTGCCACAGGCTGAAAATATCTAAAAGTGAGAAATACATACTGTGACAATATCTTGCTTGGCTGCTCCCAGGGCATGCTTTAGTGCTTTCATGTCCACTGATGTAGAGACCTGCGCATCAACGATGAAGAGGCGATCAACAATGTTGATGTCATGTTTGAACATCTGCTGCACCTTCTGATGAAGAGTCGAGGCCTCCGCACTGACGTACTCCCCTCGGCTGTTTCGGGAACACCCTGCTTTGTCCGCATGTGTGGCTACCAGTGTGACATGCGGTATGTTGGGCAGCTGGCCACAGTATCCTGCAGGACAGTCCAGGAGACAAGAACACAGCACTAAGCACCAGTACCAATGTGACCGAGCCATGCGTATACGACAGTATTAATGGAGATATCATAAACATTGTTTGGATATATGTAAATAGTTAATATATAACCAGAGTATCAAAACCTAGTACTAATGAAGCAACTGGCCGTGAAACAGAAATCTGACACAATACAGCATTCCCAGTGTTTCTGACCTGACTGTTCGCACGTAAGCACATCAACTGACCACAGGCAAAGTAGGTGAGCTTAACTCACCAGAAAAGAGACCTTAAGGCCGTTCTTAACAGGGCGAACCACCAGTCCAGCGAACTTGTTCAGCGAACTGTGTATTGTATATGAACAGGGCGAGCGCGCACACGTACGTAGTTCCAGAGGTTCGGCCAAACTAGTTCTCTTTCTTAACCAACCGTTAATGATATGCATACGTCATCGCTCGAACAAGGCGGCAGTTGAGACTACCGTAAACAACCAAAATGGTCTGCCGCGCAGTCCTGTCCTTATACTATTTATCTTGACAGTTCCATACACACGGGAACTGTTGCTACAAGTCGACAAACAGCATAGTTTCCTCTTCGTTGAGGGAAATGTCAAGTGAGTCGATAGCCGCCATGCTGTCCGCCATATTCCTCAACTTTAGCGCACAACAGCTCTCCCCGAGCAACCAATCAGAGTGCAGGATCGGCCAAAGGATTGCGAGGGTTCCCACGACACGCTGTGCAGACCTCAAACCTAGTTCGGCGTACCTTTCGAACCAGGTTTTGCGAAGAAGTGTTCGGTTGGTTAAGAAACAACGTGCGCGAATCTAGTTCGCCATACTCTTTGAACCTAGTTCGCGAACCAAAAGTGCGCCCGGTTCAGAACGGCCTTTAAGCCTTACACTATGAAGAATGTACTGAGAAATGGTGTAAGACACTGACCTATAGGTAGAGCTGGGGGAACTCGTGCCTTGAGGAAGTTGAGCCAGAATATGACCTGCGCCAGCTGCTCATCGTGCGAGTCCTGCAGACTGAAGGTCACGATGTGGAGACAATTGGTGTCACCGAGGAAATGATCGTACAGCATGTAGTAGGGCTCGTATCCTGAGAAATCCCAGATACTCATCTCACCAGCACCTGAAAAACAGCGACTATGTGAACAAGACATTCAGCAGTTTTCTTTTAGGCAAGTAGAGCATAAGGACCAGGACCAAGAGCAAAAACATTTTTCAAACTCTCATTTGCATCTAAAATAAACTGTAAAAGGGATTTTTACATTTCAGCCACAGTAAACGGTTTTCCAAAACTGGAAAAAAATTGATTACAGTCGCACAAATCTACCATGCCACATACCTGCAATATTGGCCTGATGCACTTCTATCCCTTTGGTGTAGGTTGGGTTGCCGACTGTGTAGTTGAGGGGAGTGGGCAGGCTGAACTGTCGAGACAACTTTCCTGTGGACAACAAGAAACAGTTATTCTCCAAAGCGAACACCATAGAAGCTGATTAAGCAGACATAATTCTTTTTTGATTTAAAAAAAAACACACACACACAATCAGGCAATATCTATCGGTGAAATGCGTTTCTTTTTTCAAATCTATGAAGGAAAAAAACAACAAGAACAAAACTAACTGACTCCGAACGTCCTGGGAAAGCAGCAGTATTGTTTGTTTTTTTTTGTTTTTTTTAGGTACAGCAAACTGAATTAGTGAATACATGTATATGTTCCCAAATGGCAGTCTCTTAAAAGTCTAAAACTGGTCACCAATTTTATTTTTCATGATTCTCTATACTGGTCATCGTTCAACTGTGTAACTTCAGGGGCTCATTGCTTATAAGAAATGTATTTTAAAACTCTGTTGCCAGCTTTCACAGGTGCATTAAAATAAGATACACAATCAACCTTTGGACTTGAAAGATCCACTAGTGCTGTTTGGAAGCCGTCGACGGAAGAAACTGCCAAGGAAGCCACATTTGAACGACTCGACCAGTAATGACTTTCCAACGCCCGTCGAGCCAAGGATCTTTAACTTGATGCGTGGCAGAGTGGATGATGTGAGAGACAGCTGCTGGATCAGTCCTTGACCTTTCTCCTGATGACATATACCGCAAGTTATCTACAATCAGTAAATGTATCAATCCAAATTAACAAAATCAACATCAGCTGGTTATGTCTAATATTTGAAACAGTAGAACAAATTTGTTAGTGCTGACTTCAGCAACTCTTTAAAGAGATTTGAAAAAAAAAAAAAAAAAAAAAGACAGAAAAAAAGTTCATTCCATTTCTGTCATTTAAGCAGAGGTGGAGGTTAACTCACCCCTTTGACTTTGTTCATAAGCTCCGCAATGTCCATGAAGCCTTGTGCCAAGGCCATTATCTCCCCTGTCACACCATCCTGAAACACAGACTATCACTATAGTAAATGTGAAAGATAAGAGTCCTTCAGCATGAACTATATACACACAGACTGATGCAGGACAAAACTGAAAACAGTAGTCTTGATGCAGAGGGGCCCTTTCAGTCCAGTGGCTGAGGGGACAAATGATACACAACTAGGAAATATACAGAGCACAGCATGGACGGGCAGGTACTGTAAGCACAAAGCTTTGTTACTATAACTGCGCAACTCACCTTGTTTGGGATGTCAGGCTGAGCACCAGCCATCAACAGACATCGTGCGATCTCGATGTGTCCTGCCTTGATGGCCAAATGGAGGGGAGCAAACCCATCCTGAAAAAAACAAAACCAAACACAAATGTATTCAAAGGGAACTAGAGAGGTTTGATCAATGGTAGTACACACAATTTGTTGGTGCTTGCTCTCTCCATAGCTAGTCTTTGTTTTCAAATACATTACCTAAAGAATAGCAGGGCAGCAGCAACAACATAAAGCTATTATCTTTTGTGCAAAATGTTCACAGTATCACTTACAAAGCCAGATGGGGCAAAACAAACACATCACAGTAAACACATTATCAGCTGAACCACAGAATCTGATGGTTGAGAGTAGGCAAACCAATCATTGTAAGAGTTAGGTTATCATACAGACACACCAGCAGACAAACACAGACATGATCTCTAACAGAAAGAAACGAGGACTCACAGCGCTGATGGTGTCCACCTTGCACCCCAGGCTACACATGGTCTGCACCACCGTCAGCAAACCCTCTCTGGCCGCTACATGCAGTGCACTTTCCCCAGTTTCCTGTACACAACACAGAATTGTTAGAACTGTGGAGACAAGACTGGTACATGTACTTTTGAACCTTTGCTACCATGTTTGCTGTCAAACATGTGAAGTAACAAAACCACAAAGAAACTTTAAATGAATCTGAATGCCAGTGACTAATTTTTAAAGTTACAACATCTAGACAACTGACAGACCATGCTACACAAAACCAAGGCTTCTAATTAAAAAAAAAAGTTGAAGTGGTATTTCTTGAAATCATGGAAGGGACATAACCAATGCCCTGAAATGATTTGAATCAGCAAAAAATATTGAAGCCAACTTATAAGAGACAGCTGTGCACGTTTCTGACTAACCCTATCGATGGCGTCCATCTCACAGCCGGCATGCAGCAAAAGAAGGGAGATGGCAGTGTGATGTCGTTGACAGGCCAGGTGAAGTGCCGTGCTGCCGCGCTGTCAGACACAAACATTACACAACCCATGACAAATACTGCACATCAAATAACCTAGATTCTTGTCAAAGTACTCAAACTGAGAAGACAGATGCAAAAACTTATAAACATGCAAGAGAAAGGACAATTTTATCTGAAATGGACAGACACGCATTATTCAGACAAAAATATGACTTCAAAATAATGGCTTCTCTCTTAAAATCCCATGCAAAAATCACAATTTGACTTGAAATGTTCAGATCACTGGAAGTCACTTCAAGCCACCACTATGCAATCTGCACTGGTCTCAGGCCTGAAGGAGAAGGCTCCTACTGGTGTGCAGTGACTTGTTCTTTTTTTTTACCAGTCTTATCATATAGTGGGCATGCGGTGGTCGGGCTCGGCCCCTAAAGAGTTAACTTCCAGGAACAATACAAGATCAACAGCACTGGAACCACTGGACTCTGTCGCTCTAGACCTACACTCTTCATGTACATACATACATAGCGCCACTTCAGATATCCAACACCACAGTTCTGCAGAGGTGCAGTTAAAGATAAGCTGTTATGTTGCCAAACTCACTTTGTCTAGGTGATTTAGTGGTGCCCCGTACTCCAGCAGGATTTTAATACACTCCAGGTTGCCCCTGACTGCAGCACAGTGAAGCACTGTTTCCCCTTCCTGCACACACAGCCACACACAAATCCAATCATCCCTTCTTCACACTTGCATTATTCATCAACAGCTTCTTCCGTGTCAGTCAATGTCCTGAACACACTTCCCTTTATTTCACTGCTGCTTACATCTTTTACACAAAGATGTCAAGGTATGTGTGTGTGGCTTGAGCTTTACATCCTATGGCTTGTCAGCCCTTAAGGACAAGCTTTTTCCGTTGTGTGTCATTGAAGTCAAGGTAAAAAGCAGCTACCGTAGGTCAATATTTTTAAAAACACGAGGTGACATCATCAGAAAACACACAAACGCATGCGCGCGCGCACGCGCGCGCACACACACACACACACACACACACACACACACACACACACACACACACACACACACACACACAGCCCAAAGCCCACTAACTTTAACAACATCCACATATAAAATAATTGTACAATCTTCACTCTCTTTTTTAAGTACCAATAACAAACATGCCAAATACTCTGTCAGAGCAGAATACCAATCAATAAGCTTAACACACAATGGCGAAAACAGAAACACCATAAGGAGCTTATGATGAAGTAAGTTATGAATGTTTACAAAACACCATCCATGCCAAGAATGCCACAACCATGGAATCTTACAGCTCGCTTCAACTGTGATGTCACCACCATTTAGCCTCAGCCACAGTTGAGAAAACTGACGAAAAAGCGTCATTTATCTGCTATTGTCCTTTCCCACATATTTGGCAATATACTGTATAGATGTCTAAATTGTTAGGAAATCTGTTAAGAACACACACCAAAGATGTAAAACTGACAATAATCAAACTAGGCTCACGTTTCCAGGAAACTATATCAAGGTCAATGCGGATGTGATCAATTGCTGACATAGTGCTTTGGTGACACCTCTGAAAGCAGCTGGTTCTTGCGTGAATCTTGTGCAGGGCGCGAGGTTTTGGATGCTTACGAGTGAAACACAGTGCACTGATATTTGCAGCAAGACCTACTTGCACGCGGTAATTACTGACAGTGGCAGAGATTAGACGAGAGTTAAACTCGGCGTATGGAGCATGACTTGGAATAACACAAAAACTTTGTTACTGCCTAATAAAAAAAATGTAAAAAAATGAAAATTTAAAAAACAAAAAAGGCAACCACAAAGAAGTGGATATTCTGGCAGGTTCCATGCATGTACATGCATAAATTTAGGAAAAACTTGAATTTCACAGTGTCCATGACAAAACCAGAAAGGCAAGTGAGAAAATGCTGATGACCCATACTTACTCATGGCAAGGTGACTGAGATACATGTATCTCGTATGTTACAAGGAGCCCCTGAAATAAACCACTTCCTACCTTGTTCTGCATGTCCAGAACTGCACCATGGGAACAAAGCGTTTGCACGATGGACACGTAGCCGTGCCATGCAGCACTGTGAAGCGGGGTTTCACCAAGCTAAAACACAGATGGGGCCATCCAAGTTGTAAGGCACAACCAAAGTGTTAATCATGCAGCCGACAAACTAAACATGTATAGACAACTTGTAAATCAAAATTATGATTTAACTTCCAATCATGCAGTTATTCATTGAACAACACGCATGCTGTTTCATTTCTGTACACTGTACACAGTTCAAATCAAATTATTAAGGAAAAAACAATGTAACAAACTAAAATTTGATAAGCTTCATTTATAGATGTATATTGAATTAATGTAAGGGGATATTTATAAGCCAACAGAAAACAATTAACACCAGTTCCAGCATCCAGGTTTACAATACAGAACAACAACAACAAAAATAACCAAAAGAACTGAATTACAACAATCTGTTAATGGGTTACTCATGCATCACAAGCTAATAAGGTATTTACAGGACCTCACACTTTCATCCTTACAAAACTGAATGTCTCCAGAACAACATCATGGCCCACAGGCAACTGTTTTCTGCTGTAACATTTCACCATTAGGTTCAGAGTGTAGGTGTATCTTCAGGGTGGAGGGGTGGGGAGGAGGGGGTGGGGCGTGAGGGTGGGTTGGGCTGGACTGGGATGGCATGGAAGCAGGGTGGACGCTGGACACAGATGGCTCTTTCAGAGCGACATAATCTGCTGAGTGGAAATACCTGTAGACAGATCTGTATACCGTCATGAAAACCAAGTGGTACTCACACTGTCAATGACGTTGATGTTTGCTCCTGCAGCACAAAGGTAATCCACTACTTGTGCATGGCCATAGCGGGCAGCCACATGCAAAGCTGTTTCCTCTGACTGCCGAAAGACAGATGCAAGACAAACTATCACACCCATAACTGAAAAGTATGTGTCAAGAAATGCACAAAAGTGGAGTCAACCATGGGATAATAATAATTATAAGCAAAACAGTAAAAACAAAAACAAAAAACACGCTAAGGGCAAGGTAAGTACATGTAGTGCTTGCTTTGGTGGCAAACCTGTACATGAGGCTTTGGTTAGTGCATTGAGTTGGTTTGAGTAAGAGACAAACTGTAACAGACACACACAGGGAAATATACAGAGACTGACAGCCAGCCAGTATGCCTAAACTTACCACCCATCTCTGGACCTGCACTAAGATGGTATTCATAACACCTACAGTCACCTTATGCAAGAAGATGACACGGGAACTAAAGTTGCAAACCCTGGCCACCAAGAGCTGCACTAACCACAGGTCTCGGGCAAGTTGATGTGAATCAGTATGCACCACATAAACCTTGGCTGATATGCCCGAAAGCTGCCTAATACTGTTTTAGTGTGACGGGACTGTCAAGCTGTCGCTGGTGTCAGCGAGCATGCATGACGTGTACCTTGTTCTGGGAGTCCAGGGACAGGCCGGCCTCATGCAGACACCGGATGGCCTCCAGATGTCCTTGTCGTGCTGCCCAATACACTGCTGTGTCCCCTTGCTGCAACGCCAAATGAAACCTTTTCAAGACCGGCCCCCGTAATGTAGTGGTTAGCACTTCGGATCATGGACCCGGGTTCGAATCCCAGCCGAGGCAAGCGGGATTTTTCCTACCTAGGTCGGCTCCTACCCAGAGCGGGTGTGCTATGGGCCCAATGGGGAGGCTGTTGCCACACAGCCGAGCTTCACCCACTTCACGGGTGCGACTTTGGGGGTGCTTCCCTTGGAATGACACACCTTATGATGTGGATGATTACACGGCCGGCACCGCAGGTGCCGTAGTTCCCGGGCCTGGTTAATGCCGGGATATTTATGACAGGAAGCGTGGAATGCGGCCCTGTCCCGCAGTCCCAAACCACATGGACCTCCATAGCATCATCTTACTATCATCCTCATCTCCATCATCATGCATAATAATATAAAAAAAATGTCCCAGCTTCCGAGCCCTCCGTGGGTTCCACCCATTACCAGGGAGAAACACCACTGGAGCTGGCAAAGAGTTGGGGCAGCAAAAAAAAAAAAAAAAAAAAAAAGAAACCTTTTCAACATTTTCTAGCACCCGCACAATACTAAAAAGTCAACTAAGCTTTTAGGGTTTTATATGTTCAGTGGCAAGGCCATTTAATTAAAAAAGAAAAGAAATTCTCAGAGTAAACTCACAGACTGTAACTGGGGACAATAAATAAGACTTCACCATAGAACCAGAACTAAAAAAGCTGTTAACACACGCCCATATCCAAAGAAATATCTTCTCTTAGACAGAACTATGCTTGTAACAGGCGCACAATCAAGGATGTGAGAACTTTGTTTATTCTTGTCAGGAAACAAAAGGACACGTTTAACTGTCTCAAACTTGCGCAAGTTTTTGAAGGGCTTATGAAATTATGTTCAGTGCAATGTAAATATGAAGGACATGAGTTGCTATCCTATTTTGGGGGAAAGAAGACTAGTTTAAATTTGAACCATCAGTCAGCGCATTTCACCTAACACAAAGTGACTGCATGTACAGTACCTTGTCCTTGATGGCGATGTCCACTCCCTTGTCTTTGAGAAACTGCAGGACGTCCACATGACCACCGCTGGCCGCCATATGCACTGCTGTCTCCCCGTGCTGCAACCACAAGGTGAAAGTGGTAAGTGACGCGTGCACCAACACCTGTATCAACCTCTACACCCTGACCTCCTCTCTCCTACACTAAAAACTCACTGACGCCCCCTGCACACAGTTCCTGGAGCCGAGCAAATTTGCATGGGTTGGGGAGCGCCAAGCTGAGATCAATTGTTGGGCTGTGGAATTTGGAGCCCTTCCTCCACACCTTACATAAGGTCATTTCATGTTAATCGAGAAACTGTGTTGTCCTACCTTGTTTGCTGTGCTGAGGTCAATGTTATTGGCCATCTCTGAAAGCTCCTTCAGGCCATCAACATTTCCTTCCTCGGAGGCACAGAACAGGGCCGCCATGACAAAGTTTTCTGCCTTGTCCTGCAACACACACACACCAAAAACACGTCTAGAAATGGGCAGCAAATGGGGGGGAATCTAGGCTGGAGAGGAATAGCGTAGGTTGGCAGGTGCAAGGTATTGCAAGTATTTCATGTGCTGAAGGAGAAAAACATCACAAAAGGAGGCCAGACATCTGTGGAAGTGTCGCAATCTTCAGCAGAAACTAATAAACCTGAAAACAATTTGCACGCTATACCTTCAGTCTGACGCAAACTGCATAAAGCGATCGGATACAGAATTGTCCTTCAATGTCGCACTGCACCAGTGACCCCTTCTCGACATCTCAACCCAGAATCCTTACCTGTTCCCAGCCCAGCAAGACACAAACGACAGTGACGATAAACCAGCTCACACAGGCACGAACCTGCTACAGATGTCTGCACACTGCAGTCCTAGCACAGACTGTCTGTCTACACTGTCACAATGCTTGCTTGCTGCATTCAACAACATTCAGCAATTACTGTGCACACTAATCGTCTATTCCCCTGCTGCTTTGTCAACACCGAAATTCAGCAGGTAATCCTGAGTCAAGTGAGGTAATTCCGTACGTACACAAGATCCCTGCTAAAAAAGCCGTCACATGATGGCGACAGCTTGAGTTATGTGATTGTGAAGCGGTAGAGAGAGAGCTGACAAGTCCTGTGTGGATGACACTTGCACGTAACAGCCCACTCCTTCAAAGTGTATGTGTATTGTGTCATACCCGTGGCAGGCTGTGACATACCTGTGAGACAGGCACAGAAACAGCTGCTGCCTGACTGTACCTCGCACTACTCAGTTTCCGTGCTGAGTTCAATAATAATAATGAGTATTATATAGGCGCTTTACCCAATTTCATGAATCGGCTCAAAGCGCCGCGAACTGAACCCAACACGCACGCTCACGTGAATCACACACATTCTCTCACACACCGGACATAAACACATTACAATCACGTGGTGCGAAGGGTCAGCTCAGCTATTTAAATTTCGGAATTTAGAATTGCATTTATTTTTCAAATTTGGTGGGCTGAACATTTCCAAAGCAGAGGGGGAGGAAGCCGGAGTACCCGGAGAGAACCCCCGACGATCGGCCCGAATGAACGGTGCCACATTCGAGCAGGAAAAATTCTTTGCCCCGAGTGGGACTCGAACCCCTGAGCTCTTGCATTGGTGACAGGTCTCTTAACCACTAGACCACCGACCGCCCCAATACATGTAAATGAAATCTGCCAGCTTGTAAACCAAATGGTTAAAGATGCTATCACCTCTTTGGTGTACCTCTCCTTACACCTTCAACAATGTCGGCACTGCAGTATTGCTCCACTTCATGAACATCTCCGTCAACATTCGTTACTACCAGGTGTTACACCCCCTCCCCGCACACACACTACTTTGCCCACCAGTCAAATGCACTCTATCTACACCTATACATCTACAGTATACACAACCTTGGCATCAAGCCAGCTAACCTCCCGACAAATACCTGAAGTGATAGGAAAAAAATCTAAACCCATTTATACCTGACGTTTTTATTCCCTTCCTGAATGGATCATTCTTTCAATGCTTTTGTGCACCTGAAGAAAAATCAATCCCGAAACTGCCGTTGCCATTCAAATTGAGCAGGGCATCAGTATTCCTGTCAGTTGTGGAACTGTGCGTGTGTGGTCAATACCGGCTTCAGCGGCCTGGTGAATCACATTCTGAAATAAATCTCACAATTGGCACGTGCTAACACTGTCTCTACTGAGCCACACAGGGTCCTGTGGGATCCTACTGTACCTACAAAAAACACCCCAAAAAACAAAAACAAAACAAAACGGAGGGCTAGCAGCTGAAAGAGGATTACTTGGTTATTAGTTGGCAGTTGGATGAATGTCCTTATCAACTGCATACGGATGCAATCAAAGGGGGGTCGACAAGAAAAACACCACTACAAATTCTCGGCTCTCTGCAGGGATTCAAACTCACAACCAGAACACCGAAAGTCCAGAGCTCTTAAACAGCTCCCCAAAATAAAGAGATAGCCGAGCACTTTAAGCCGAGCACTTTAAAGTGAAGAAAGTCGTGATTCTTCAAAGTCACTTTTGCTAGGACACACACGATTCCAAAACAGGAACTGAAGCCAACTGACCTGCATAAACAATTCTTCTTTCACACCCCTCCTCCTTCTCACAAACTGTCTTTGCTAGTCTTTGGTAAAACTTGACTGTGTGTATCAATGTGCATATGACATGCGTGTGAAAACACGTACCACAACGACATGACATCAAACCCTGGAGTTTAGCAATTCACCATATGTCAACAAAAGACGAAGCCTAGGGTAACGCTAGGCTGAGACGAACAGGCAGCGTTTAAACCAGTTGTGAGGTATAATGTTTACAGCCCAGGGGCTGAATATTCATGAGGTACGTATTTCACTCTCCGCTGCTTTTTCCAGGAGTGCATATATGCAGCAACACCTTAACTGGCTAAAACCAGCACTGTGTCCACAACACTTCACACCTGTGTAACAGTTACGCAACTCGGAATAAATCTTAGCAAGTGAAATTAAACCGACTCAAAACATTTCAATTTTACAGGGGAAAAGTCACCAATATTAATTTTACCTGACACTGGACGAATTCATTAATGAAAGAAATCGTTTAAAGTGTCAAAAGTCTCACCCCTGCAGCTCTAAACACACACACACACACACACACACACACACACACAGTCCTGTAATAAATCTCAAATACCGGCCCATTTGCTCGAGTAAAGTCAGTTTTACGATCCTCGCCTGCAACAGGTTTTTGCCGAAGGCAAAATAATCAAGCTTCCACCAACCCGTGTAGTGTACTCAAAAGATTTCGTACAGCATTTCGTGTGAGAATACGTATGAATACCAAACCGCTTGGCTCACCGATACTTACAGGACGTTTCAACTTTGGCATTTTTCTTCCAACGGTTTCGTTCTGCTTGGCGGCCATTCTTGACAGTCGGCAAAGATTTGGAACAGTCCGCACACATGGAAGCTAGGCTCTCCCCCCACCCCCACTTGTCACACCGACCCGTTGTGTCACGGTTACCCTGTAACTGCCCAGTCACGACACAGTGCTCCCGCCATGTCACACTTTTCCATATTGATGATATATCCTGTTGCGTCTGTTGCTGTTGGAGGGTGATGAACCGTTACTGTGGCCGACGATACCTCACGGTGTCTCTTACTGCTACGTCATGGGGGGCCGGAGAGGGCTCCGTATTATTTTCTTTACGGCGTCACAAATTTTGCATGTTCTAAACTGCGCCCTGTTGGGTGATTCACCTGTCAACCTATTTTTGTACCCCTGTGCGTGCGTGTGTATGTGTGTGTGCGAGAGAGAGAGAGAGAGAGAGAGAGAGAGAGAGGGAGAGAGAGAGAAAGTGACAGGTTGATGTCTTCCCGCCAGGAGCACTGATTTACTGGCTCCTGGTCAAAGGGGCGTAATAAATTTTCCAACATGCAGACAATGCACTCAAAGTCTTTGAAACCGTCAGGCCCTACACTCCAAATGACAAGGTTTCTTTCACAATGTGCACATTGGCTGTATCTTACAGAACACAGAATCATTCACGCCTCTAACGGCCTCCTAAACGCCAGCAACAAATCCGGTCATTAATTTTATCAATGACCCTAAACGCTCTTTGTCCATTCACAACACTGTTTGGTCAACAGGACTTGCCGTATGCATGTATACAGCTAGATCGTCTATCATGCTAGATGCTAAATATAAACGTGACTGAGGAAGATCAGAGTTTTGCGTCAGTCAAGAGGGTGAATCGTGACCCAAGACTTTCCGGGCGGGCCACCGTGGACACAAACCACCACAGGAAACACATCAGTTATTCCGTTAGGCCTGAATGTATCTAAATCAGATACTCAGCATTTTTTTTTCAATACACCATCCAGAAACTTTTCATTCAGTACATGGAATGGCTAAACTGAGGTTTTGCCATTCCGTCCAAGCAGAGGCGCTATAGAAACGAAAGTCGAGCCTACACCGCAAATCGTGGGCACAGCGGACTCGGAACTGAATCCGCGGTAACTCCTAGGGAACGACACTGAAGGCACCAGGCATAAGAAGCGCATCCCGGGGTGACCCGTCTCCTTGTGCAGAAAGAGCAGCAACAGTTAGCTCAGGCTAAAAGGGCTTGCCGCCAAACGCCGTGTTTACCTAGGATCAGACAGGTAACACAACACACCTGACCCAGGCCCGGTCGTCACTCTCCCTTCCTCTCCCTCCCACACACACAAGGACACGACTCACACTAGATTCATCATGATGTCATTTACAGTTATAGTCTGCTTTCTGGGTAAGAACAAGAACAAGAACCTTTATTTTACAACGGTAGAAGTTACAGGCATATTCATACCAATTTTAAAACTTGCCGTTGCTTAAAACTTACCGTTGCTTAAGAAAATAACCAAGGTGTGAAGGATGGAACTGAGCGCTCTTGACAAATATCTGCGGTCAAACAAACTCAGGTGAGACTCACCACCACAACAGTACAAGGGTGCAAAGCCTTGGTTGTTTCAATGCACTTCAGCAAGGTTGTGTGTGTGTGTGTGTGTGTGTGTGTGTGTGTGTGTGTGTGTGTGTGTGTGTGTGTGTGTCTGTGTGTGTGTGTCTGTGTGTGTGTGTGAAAGAGAGAGAGAGAGAGAGAAGCAGACAGACGGGGGGAAAAAAACAAGGAGGGGGGGAGGGGGGTCCCATCAGCACCAGACTGCAGCCTGGCTGATCTGTAGATTATACACATCGAGTATCTGCATGCTGATATTTTCCCCTTTAAGCAAAATTACGATAGTCTTCCTTTCACAAATCTTTTCAACAAACACACAACGTGTGTCGGCTGTATAACTGTAAAAAAAACACGATAATGTCACAGCACACATTTCTGAGGAGTAAATATGATACACTGCCCTCATCATTCCAACAGCGACTCGTCCATCCGGCTGAAAATACCTGCAACACTTTCCCACGCTCACGACACCCAGATACCCGACACTGAAAGAACAGACTATGAATGCGAACCTCTCACGCACGGAAAGTACCCGGCTATGCTTGTGACTAGATCAAAATAATATTAAGGTAAGGGTCTCCGTTAATTATAGGGTGGAGCCAACAACTCCTCACTATTCTGAAGTCTGCAAGCATGACTGATTTACTATGAGACATGCACGACAATGGTCGAGAAGATTAGCTGAAGGCAAACGCGTTTTTCTTTCACGTAATACCTTCCCGGCTTCTCACAGCGCATAGGTGAGCGTGGGGCACGGGAATCCTGCACTAAACAACAACAGCAACAAACATCGCGACACACTTTCAAGGATCTGGGGGTGAGCGGTGGTCTAATAGGTAGCGCGGTTCGAGCCCAGGTCGAGCTTGTCATATGTGATACCGGTTTTTCCTGGCTGCCGGGATGCTCATCGGGGTTTTCTCTCCGGGTTATCCGGCTTTCCTCCCCCAGCAAAATTGTAAAAAATATAGGATAGGTATTGGGTGGCGCTGCATCACGGCGACGTGCTTCCCCCGGGGGAAGCAACCCGAATTTCCCGAAACGGAAAGGAATAATAAAACAGGAAAAAAAATCACTTTTGTACATGTAGTAAAAACAACAACAACAACAACAACAAAAACAACAAACAAACAAAACCCAATTAAATCAAAAACAGCATTTGTCCTGCGAGGTAGAGGTATCGACAGAGGGGAGTTACAATATCTATCAACCAACCCACGGCGACTCATTGCCCTTGATAACTTACACTACTCCTCTTTACACATATGAAATAAATCCGTGACCTGGTACGGTCATTTTGCCACCGGACGTTTACCACAGAAGACAAATTCACGTACCATGTAATGTGTAACGAAGTTTAAGATTAAAATAAAACAAAACCCAGAAAAAGCGCAGTAACTACAGCCACAGAACCCTGTATTTCACCTTATCTGATCCTTCTGGCGTCTCAGCGTGATCGTCCATGTCGTGGCCATCGTCCGGCAGATCTGGGTTGGAGTCGGTCAGGTCTGACAGTGACAGTGACATGGTGACTCTATCGCCAGGAAACCATCTTCACAAGGTTACCGCTACATGCACTGTGTCGTCTCGCGAGTGTCACGGATACACCACCACTAACACTGATACAGTAACACGGTACAGTACAACCCTCGGACCACTAATTATTTCTACCACTCAGCGTAATCGGACACTGTTCCAATCGCACGGCACACCAGTGTAGTTCTCTCGTTTCTGTCCAACCTTTTAAACAGCACGTTTTCGTGTCTTCTCTCCTTACAGAAATGCAAATTCGTGCTCGTGGGTTCTATCTACATAATGCCATCCTGCACCTGGTCACAGCGGCCGTTTCCTCGTTATAAATTCCTCACACTGTCAAACCTAGAACAACAACTCATGCAGCATGCATGCACAATTCACAAAGAGGAAACCGCATGAGCAATTGTACTGCACCGGCTTGTAAAGAATAAAAGCCATGTTGGAAGTGGCCCCGGTCACAAATTCTTTCGCTCTGGACAGTGAAGCTCTTTGGGTGTTACGCCGTCCGAGTCGCCCAACAAACTGAAGTTGTGTTGCAATAAACCTGACCGACCGAGACACAATCGGACAGCAGTCAAAGGCGACCCGTCATCAAACGGACCTGCCAGTGTTGTCAGCTATGTCACCTCCGTGTCGAGTGAATGCAGTGTAGTGAGGGTGACTGTCGTGTGGGGGAACCACTTCCCTTCTGAATTGTATTTGAAAAGACGCGCACTCAGAAAAGCTAGGTCACAGTTAAGGCAAACCCTTGTGACTAAGTACACGTTGTAGACTGGTGTTAAACCTTGGGTGGGTCCTAATATGTTCAGAACACAGAAGTCCCCCCCCCCGCCCCCCTTCTTCCCCACACATTCCTTATCCTCACCCCGGTTTTCCCCCCAAGAAACCGCCGTTTGAAGTAGCTGTAGTGTTGGGATGAGCAACACATCCACTTGAAGATATGAGAAAATCCAACAACAAAACATGAGAGAGCCGAGAACCAGCCACAAAGTACTCGTCACTACTCGGAAACTGTTTGCCGCCTTCAAAACAAGGCTTTTTTTTTTTTGGATGATGACGCCACCAACTGCACCATGTAGCAGACCAACGATTTTACTAAAACACGTACAAAAAAAATGAAATGAAAAGCGGTGTACCTATTCGAAAATTTCCACGAATTTAAAGCTTTGGGGCTTTTTTAATGTGTGTGTGTGTGTGTGTGTGTGTGTGTGTGAGAGAGAGAGAGAGAGAGAGATGCAATACTGTGCAAGACTGTTGGGAGTCGTTGAGAGACGATATAGGCTGCCTCGATAATAGCAGCTAATAACAGTAATTGTGTATCATACACTGGGCGGCCCAGATTCGCACTGGTAAATATGAAACGCCAAAATACCACAACATTGTTCAGACCCTTCTAAGACTATACAAAAGCATTTGAACACCATCGATAACGCGCAAGCAGTCATTCATATTTGTATGCACAAAGAGACTGAGAAGACACAATTCTTCAATTAAGATCTGTGGGGCAAATGAAATGGTTAACATCCACAAAGACAGACTTGTCAGGTCTGTAAAATCCCAACTCGACAGTATCGGAAAGGAAGCGGGCACAGCAGACTTGATAGATCGTTAGTGGGAGCAATGGTGATTTAACCGTGTTGTTTGCACACCTACGTGCGATAAACGTCCGAAGCAACGACCTCAAGGAACAGCGTGTTGGGAGTTTCTCTACTATAGTTATACAGGTCACAAACTAATGCAATCCCAAACACAGAGCTCCACACGAAAAACGAATATTTATATTTGCCTACACATGAGGTTTTCTTGACAGGTAACCAGTCAGAATCATATTCATGCATAACAGTGCGCGATTCAGTAGACGGTCACGGGCGTAACGGCCTAATCCAAATCATACCGGCTGTAAGGATACATGGTGTTAGGACTTACCACTTGAGCCAGGTTGACGTAGCTGCCGTACATGACTGGTTGAGATGCTCGTACCAGATCTGTCAATCTTGTGTGCTGATTATGCAATGATGGACTGCCATAAGGCAACACGATGTCCTACTGGAGCAGCGTTTGAAGTAAGGGCGTGAGTCAGGGCTGGCCATGACAGTAAGGGATGACCCCTACACAGGCCCTGTACATTTCCTTTACCCCTGCTGCCCCGGACATGCTGTTTACCAGTGATGAGTCGTGCTGTTTGTCGTTGCACTCCTGCCCGTGTTGTTGTGCAAGCAGCAACAGAATCCAGGAGACGGCTCGGGGGCAGTACGATGCAGGCTGAAGTTTGGATTGTGCCCGCGCTCCCTGAAGATGCTACACAACTTGTCCCCTTGCACTTTCACTTCAGTTTGCAATTGGCCGGGTGCAAGGGTCACAATGACCTGCACTTAAGCTGTCCGCTTTCTGAACCTTTTTCAAAAAACCAGAAGCCAGTGGCTTCTCACAAATATACAGGTTCCTGCGAGGTGTACGTGCATCACGGCAAACCCACAACCTGTTACTGAATGTGGGTTTTGTTATCATATGCTTTCATCACAAACTAATGCAATCCCAGACAACACTTTTCAAAGCAACTTCGTCATCAAACCGTTTAAACAGTGCACAGGCCACAGATGAGGGAGAAACTTCTAGTTCTGTCAAGCTGCTTTGTCACAATGATTTTGACATAACACACGCTTGTTGACACTCAAGTCAAGGTATTGTTTCACTCCAACCATGCAAACTGTATACTACGTGAGAACAGCACACCGTCGCTTAACGCGGAGTCCCAACACCCATTATCATTATTAACTCACAAATTATCAGCAAATCATTTACACATTTTGTTACAATCCTCTCCCTGGTGTAAAGGTTGAACCAGCACTGGCAGCAGGTCTCTCTGCCTCTATCTCGTGATCCAAGCCGGGTTGAAGAGCCCGTAAGTAGCGAGAAATGAAATACCCGAAACGCTCCGGTTCGCGGTGTGTAGGCCCACTTGTTCCCCGAGGTTGTGCCCCAAACTTGACAAATATTGACGCACCCTAAAATATTTCATACTCATAGACGGTAAACACACGACCAAAAGCACACAAGTGAAGTTTTGTGTCTCCACGTCCTTGAGGATATCGTAAATTTGTAGGCAGTGACTGTCAAAACCTGAGCGAGCAAAACACGCATCGCTTCGCTACAACTCAAGCAGAGCAGCACGTGAACTCCACACAGCAAAAACTACACAACTGTCACAATCCCGCGTGGTCAGTGAAAGATTGCACGGGTGAAGAAAACTCGGCTGAGCACGGGACAGGCCCTGTCCAGTAACGTCCAGCGTGCATACCACAACATTCCAACACTGACTATAGAATTTTCTGTTCAATACGCAGTGTTTTACTAGGGGGGAAAGCGGACCATACATCACTGGAGGGCCCAACGATCATGCCGATGAGTGGAGAGCGTGCACATTATGGAGGCAAGTGAGCGAGAGAGCCGCTATCTGTGATCTGTCACCCTCCGGCTGTCAACCCCCTCACCTCCCCTCACATACCACACTCCACGCCTCCACCGCCACTGATAACTCGTCTACTTCTGCCATCCGCCTTGAGACATAGTGGAAAACCCACCCTTATCTGCCAGTGTCATTTGCACATGTCGAGTGAGACAAACCATACAAAAACTGTGCACCACTTGTACGTTTCATCATATCGTTTTCCTGCACCCCACACGGCCTACTGTCGAGCACTGTGTCTGAAGTGACTGGATCACATCCTGTTCCCTGGGACTGAAGTCATGTCACCTGTAATTTCGCCCCTACTGTTCACAGCGCTCATGTAACAAAGTCAACGCCAGGGAGGGGGAAATGACCCAACATTCACCCTGCCTCCCAGGGCTAAAGTAATCTGGCGAGCAAGTAATCTGCCGACTTAGTCGCCGGGCTCAAATCTCGTCCCCCTTAAAATGTTAACACTGCTCGAGTCAAAACCTAAAATTCCTTGCACACAGTCGAAGAAAACAGGTACGCGCAAATGCGTTATCCCCACACAGCTAACCCCGTCTGTATCCCCTAGGTGTCCTGCAGCATGTCCAGGCACTCACTCTCTGTTTCTCCTTTTGACGGCGTTGCCGTGTGTGTGTAGAATGTACATAACCGTCTCAAAGACGCATTCCTCCTTTGTTGGGGGTTCTATGCGCCGAGTCAACACGCACAAGAACACGTCCGAGTCTTGGGGGGACGACGCAACAAGAAGGCCATTCACAACCGGCCAGTTGTTTTCCCAAACAATGCTATGACACAGGGAAGGGAGGTGTCAGATCCCAGTCATACGTTGCTTGTTGAGTGCAAGCAAAGGTGTACAACTGCACGTGAGAAAATTTTCTTTGAACTCCTTCACCTGTTTACACTAAATATTTAAATGGGAAGCATCCAAAATATTTCACCTATAAATATTTTTGACGGGGGCTCAAAACGCAGAACGCTTTTAAACAGACTTGCCTCTGGAGGATTTCTCTATTCGCGAGTGTCAATAGTGTGACTGCGGGTGCTGAGGTCACAATGACAGGAAGACCAGCAGTGCACACCTGGCTCTGAAGAAACAGAACGCAAGTTACACTGGTCGGACACAGTTCTTGCTACGTTCTTTCACTACCGAATTCCCATGTCACCGGGCCAAGAGTGCCAGGTACAAAATAAATATAGCTTGCACTCTGATATCACATCCCAGTGCCTGCATCGTAACGGCAGTCTTCAAACTCAGCTGCTGTGGATCATGACAAGCATGGCCTGGACCAGAAGAAACTCCAACCTTCCTTGTCTCACAACCAGATCCTAAGCCACTCACACCATGGTATCATGGACATGCACATGAACATCCAACACAACACGAGTGAGGCGTTCTGACTTGCTGCTATGACTGTGCTGGCGCCCAAACGCTTCAATCACAAGCACAGTGACAACGGTAGACGGATGACCGGTCAGGATTACGACACTTCACCATAAACCCGCCATCACTTCAGTCATCATACATCCTTCTCGCCTTCCTCGTTCATGTGAGATATGCAAGAAGTACAAAGTTTGCATACGACTGTGTTTTCGGCTACCAAAATACTTCTAACACAACACACAATGTTGTTTGGTACTTTTTTCTTGCCCTGTCGAAAACGGTGGGAAGCAGCAAGCCTTCGAGTCCCCACGGAGTTTACCACAAATTAACCGGCCTCTACCTCTTTGTAGGCCACAATACCGCACTTACATGTGAAACTTCTGCTGGGCAGGGGGGCAATGAAATTTCAATTCACCCCCATCGGTAATAAAAAGATCCCCCCTTTTTACTAGCGTGCAGACCCCGGCCGCTTTGAGGCTATTTTGGGTGAGAAGCGACATTCCGACCTGGGCCTCATTTGTACTTGTGGTTGATCGCTGTCTCTGAACTCCACTCAAATTTCACAACACGCCCTGTGCGTGTCTGTGTCACACTGTCGAAGATATCACCCGCTTCTAGACGGGGATCATCATAACATACTTATCTTACAACGTGATCTGATTGAAACGTATCCGCACCCGCGCGTTCATTTCCAGACTGCGCATTCCCAGACGCATTTACCCACAAGGTTTCCATCTGTTTTGAGAAGATACCATTACCATTGGATTACGGACAACACTGTGACAAAGTTGTACACAAAGATTCATGTAAAGAATGCACACTTCTTACAACACGGCCACCAAAGTGTCCACCTGCACTGACAAGACAGTGTAGCAGCGGTTTTCGCGTCACACAACACTGTCACGAAACATGCATGCGAACATTTACATAAAGCAGTTTCAATGTGAAATTTTTACAACGTGGCTGCAAGAGTAAGAGGACTTTTTATGAGGCATCTTCACGAGCTGTTCCCAGATAATGCGTGCATTATTCATGCCCCGAAACAACAAATACCCTCACGCTTACAATGGCTTTTATCAAGTCCCATAAATATCATCTCAACTGCAACACGTTGGCAAGGCTACTCTTCAAGTTTTGCCCCCATAAAAAATTAATAGGAGATCATCGTGAATGCAAGCAGCAATGGGGGTGTATACGAACCATTAAACACACTTTAATCTGTAGCGTTCAAACGGCAGCAGTCCATCAAATAAATGGAGTAAGCAATACGCGCTCGGTACGTTTGCCCTCAAGCTACATCGATTCAAAACACCAACACTTTACATGATACAAATGATGAAGCCCCAAGCAGCGATGTTTTTGTGACCTGAATTATGCTTTTCTCCAATCCCTCCACAACCCGTGTCAAACCAGCAGCCAAACTGATACGCCGACGTTTTTGTTTATTCATTTTTTTTTTTTTTTAAAGAGTGGTTTCTGTTATGACAAAAGTCACTTGCACAGGTCGTCGGAAGCACAATGTGGAACGGACCCACGTACAAACATTGCAAAATATTACCAGAAGGTCAGGGCCGTGTTTACACGCATGCTCATGTGAAATAATCTTCCAAAATCTAATGGGTAGGTGCAAACTTACAGGTTGTGAGGGTAGTTTCCTACTAAACGCCACGTGACATAACGTTCTTCAGGCTAGTGGAAAGCACTTAGGTGCCCACTGTTTCAGCACGTGTTACTGATAAGCACTTCGTCTCCCTCAGTTTTGCTCAAAGTGCCCCAAGTTCTGCTGAAAGTGTCCCCAACGTAAGCGAAGCACCTTCCGGTGACACAGGGAGAGATTTTTACGACACCCGTCAAATGTGACAGGTTTATGGCACTACTCTGTGTACTCTCACTTTCCCAGCAACCAAACGTTTAGCGTCTTTATCATACCGCCGGTATTATTATGGCCATTACAAGACCATACACACTAACATTGGATTTATAAATATGGGAGGTGATATCAGTGGTTACTCATGGCTACTGGAAAAAAAGATGGTTTCCTGTTCTAAGCCTGACATTGCCAATAGGAGAGCATCAGTGTGAAGTACACGTACTGTTACGACTAATATCAGCAACTTCACAATCAACAGCACCATACATTTCCCGGCATATAACAACGTACAGGTGCTAGCATTGGAGCAGAATGAACCACCAATAACCCGTGCTGCGGAGGACGTTCTGTATTCACACGCTTCGACAGACATTTTACCTGACAACATCCAGCACAACTCGATACATGTATAATGTTTTGAGCGGTGAAAAACAGTGGCCAACTGCATCCGCACCACCAGAGCTGATCAATAATTCCGTAGGACACATCGGGACACCGTTATCAATTGATTCTGCATTGTATATCGCTGACCAGATTTCACCAAGCTACCACGCCGCTTGTCCGGCTGCCGTGCGGTCCAAAGCAGCTTGCCTTCTTGGCTAATCCAAGACAAAGTCTGCACAACAAGTTTCTTTCTAGGGCACTGCCTCGCCAGAAATCCGGAAACATCCTTGACACATTCCTGTCAGCACAAATCCGCGGTGTACTATCTCGTGATGATGGTAGACAAGATTTATTGCAGCTCCAGGAATTAAGTCGCTCTGTGATTTACAGGACACGTGGGAACCGTCTTTGGGTGTTAGTGGCGTAAACCGACACAAGACAGACCACGGCGACAGGGTGTAATGTTCACCCTTCACGTGCCTGCCGAAGGAAAGAAAGCGGTGCCGGCTGGAAAACAAAACCGCCGTTACTTCACCACTACCAACATTCGTGACCTGAAACATCTGACGTCAGTACACTAACCCTGCCACTACCAACCATGGGCGGCAGTCGGGGTCAAGCCGCGAAAGTACGCACTGGTTCTTAAATCTCACAGTCATATCCTAATCCCAGCATACGTTGTGGTTTACCTGATATTGTTCTCCGGTGTCCAAGCGGAAAAAGCAATGGAGTGTGTAAGGTCAATATTTCGTCTGGGGTCAGGACTTACTAGTGGGCAATAAAATCCCGTCATGACCAGTGCGGACCAAGGGCGCTAAACGTCTTTCAGCCTTTCATGTGGTGTTTGGGTGGTCTACCAACGGTTACAGCTTCATGATTCATCTGTTCAATCAGGAAATCGGAACAGACAGCAATCTGAAGACTCGACCACCAAGTGTCAGGAATACTATTGCTACGATTACTAGGTTTTTATATAGGGAGACTTCTGCTTTGGAACAGTTGTGCTTGTGACTGCCCGTTCGCACGAACAAGTTTATCATAGAGATTAGTAGACCTCCGAAAGCAACACACTGACGCTTGATGGCCGTGCAAACGAGAAAAACTCTGCTGCAAGCTCGAATTTTTTTACAACAGCGTCACCGGCTACTGTGTGCGATCAGCTGAACGCAAGCCTGTCTGTGCATGTATTTGTGCGTATGTCTTAGTGGTGTAATGTTAGGCACCACCAAAACAGCTCAGATCGTAAGCCCTGTAAGCCTAAAAACTTAAGATTAGGCTCTTTAACATAGACGCCTGCACACCGTCTGGTGTCTGCGCAAACGACTCCTACATCAAATCACCGCCAGTAGACAGCCAGCACCGTACAGAAGCCTTCTCTAGAATTCATACCACCCTACTTCATCATGTAAACCGTAACTCACGCAATCCTTTAGTGCTAATCTTGGCGAAAAAACTAGATTGGTTGTATTCCATTACAATTTCCCAAACTCTGTGCCCCCCCCCCCCCCCTTCCAATTCAAAGAACCTATGTTGGACAGAAAATCAATAACATGTTTCCATACTTATCTGTAAATTAAATCTTAAAAAGCACTAGATACGCGTTACTGTGTTGCTTGCAAGGAAAAGGTCTGATGTCATCTTGTACTGATTTATCAATTCGGCTTATGTGTGGGGCACACACACACAGACACACACACACACACACACACACAGAGATCCCACAGGATGGTATGACAAGGCCATCCACACAAGATTAAATGCTGTGTTATTACATTTACATCGACAGGCTGAAAAAAGACTGGATGGGAACGACAACATGCGTCAATGCCGCCAGACAGAAACGGTGCTCCGGGTCGCGCAACAAGTGGAGAAGTAGGCAACACAAAGTGTGAGGGGAGGCAACCACACGGAAACGTCACGATAATGTTCAGGTGTGTTGACCTCCTCTTGAAAAAGTGCGCGTTCAGCAGGCAGTGCGTGGACGAAACGGAGCATATCGGAAGTCACACATGTTGCACAGGGTGACTCACATACATCAATGGAAAATGTCTAGTACTGTTTTCATAACCAACCGCCGGTCAATGTATTCGGAAGAATGGCATTTTAAAAGCAACTGATGAAACGCACAGCCGTAACAGTTACCAGCCCTCACTGTAACCCAAGCTTAACTTAAAAACATGGTGTTTTTTTTTGTATTTTTGACAAAGGTTACAGTTTTGAGTAATAAGCTGCTCTTCAATTAACTTCTC